>CABHPH010143759.1:53738-74335 GCA_902168325.1 Peromyscus nudipes | reverse complement strand
GGGGAGGACATGGGGGAGGATGGGGGAGGATGGGGAGGACATGGGGAGGACATGGGGGAGGACATGGGGGAGGACATGGAGAGGACATGGGGGGAGGGCATAGATAGGGTAGAATGCCCGGAAGTGGTTTGTTAGGTCCTTCTATTCAGAACATGCACATGCACAGGACACTCTCAGAAAACTGGGGCTGGGCTCCCAATCTAGACTTGGAAAAGATAGGAAATGAGAAACTCTCATTCTGGAGCAGTCTAAGGAACAAATCAGTCTCCTTAGCACACACGGCCTGTGAGAAAAAGGCTAGGACAACAGCACACACAGCTGCGTCATGGTCCTTCGCTGAATTTCAAGGCAGCATTAATTTTCTGGAAGAAACCCTTGGCAGAACATCTTTAATAGCATCTATTGAGTCCACTGAATCCAGATCTTTTTTTTTAAAACAGGCAGCTTACAGAATGGGAAAAGAGTCATCCAAGTTTTTTTGTTTGTTTGTTTGTTTTTGGTTTTTTTTTTGTTTTTTGTTTTTTGTTTTTCGGGACAGGGTTTCTCTGTGTAGCTTTGCGCCTTTCCTGGAACTCACTTGGTAGACCAGGCTGGCCTCGAACTCACAGAGATCCGCCTGGCTCTGCCTCCCGAGTGCTGGGATTAAAGGCGTGCGCCACCAACGCCCGGCCCAAGTTTTTTTTTTTTTAAATAGCAAATATATGATAGTTCTTTTATCACAAATATGTGATAAAAGGCTTGCAGGGAAAATATGTGGGAAACTCTTACAATTTAACAATAAAAATTCAAATATTCCAATCAAAAAGTGATTTTGGCTAAGGAAGGATTGCAACAGGCATTCTCCGAGAGAGAACATACAAATGGCCATTAAGCACAAGAAAAGATGCTCGGTCTCCTGGCCGTCAGGGAATGCACATCAACACACCTCTAGGGTTCCACTCCACACCTGCAGGATGGTGCACAAGCTACTTGTCAGTTGCTGTAATGACACACCACTACCGGAAGTAACTCGAGGGAGAGAAGGGTGATTTTGGCTAAGGTTCCAGAGGGACAGGGTCCATCACGGTGGGAAAGACATACACAGAAAGGAGAGAGAGAGAGAACAGGATGTGAGGCAAGACTCTAAAACCTCAAAGCCCTCCCTAACTCCCCAAATGGCACAACGGACTGGGGACCGAGTGTCCCGATACCCAAGCCTATGGGGACAGGCTCCCGTCAAAGGACTGTAGATGGGGAATGTAAGTGGCTGACAACAGCGTGTGCTGCTGAGGATGTGGAAAGACTGAAACCTGATGGTGCTGCGGGGGTAAGTCAGGTGACCCAGTAACTGTGGAGGACAGTCTGGCAGTTCCTCAAAATATGAACTAGAGAGACACCATGTGACCAGTGATTATGCTCCTAGGTATATACTCAAGAAAATTCCCAGTCTACGTCCTCATAAAAAGTCACACACAAAGACTCATGACTGCTAAGACGTGAACACTACTCAATACCCATCCACTGATGAATAGATAATAAAATACAGTCTACCCATATGCGGGACTGTCGTTGAGCTAAAAGCAGAGTTAGGATAATGAAAATGCTGTGGAGTGATTGATTTAAGTCTATTAAACATCATGGGATTGTATATTTTTAGAGTAAGTTTATGGCATACAAATTACACGTCGATGAAGCTTGCTTAAAGTAGGACTTAATTTTCAATTTTCAATTGTGTGTTTGTGTGCTTGTATGGTGCATGTACTTGAGTGTGGGAATGTGGGAACCCGTACAGAAGCCACAGCAGGACCTTGAGTGTCTTTCTGTGTCAGCCTTACTGCCTTGGAACAGTCTCTCACTGAAGCAGAAGTTTGCCATCTTGTCTCAGGGGGCCATCCAGGGGGTTCTCGGGGTTCACCTGTCTCCTCCCCTCACAGATGGAGTACACACAGCTATGCCTGGCTTTTTACATGGGTGCTGAGGATTCGAACTCAGGTACTTCCACTTGCAGAGTGGGAGTTCTTACTCACTGAGCCATGTGCTCAGCCCTCAGACTCAATGTTTGAATTGTTTGACAGAAGAAACTACACTATAAAGTCATTCTCCAGACTGAATGAAAACAAATGTTGACATTTCACTCAGCACTTACTGAACCCCACAGGAAGAAGTGAGTGGTTTGCTAGACAACTGTGGAAAGACATACCATTCCAAGATGGTACAGAGCATTATCGTTATCTCACCTACATAATGAAAATAAATCTGCCAGCCAAATGAGCAGGCAGTTATGAGGCACACAGTCACCTCTCTCTTGGTCAATTCCTGCCTCCCTCCTTAGCCCCACTCCAGCTGAAGTTCAGCTACTCTCTCGCACTCTGAGAAGCTGCTCGCTGCTGCCTGCCTTCACCCTCAGGCCCCTGCGTTACCTACCATTGCTCTACCACACCACAGCACTTGAAAGGCGCCAGGCCTGACCTTAGAGGCACTGAGGTTCACACCCCACTAAATCACTCACTGGTTACGTAACTCAAGCCTGCGCCTCCAAGGACACAAAAAAGACCTCGAAGATTCTGAAGTTAGACCAGCCCCTTGAAGAAGCTGGGATAACAAATATGCAGGACAGACCAACTCATTTCTAAATCTTCTATCCATAACCATGACCTGAATATACTCAACAGAAAAACTGCTCAACACAGTAGAGAAATGGGATGGATTGACGTTTACAAACTGAGGCATGAGAGGCACTCAAGATGGTAAAGCAGACTGAATGGTAGTCAGGTGTCTGGTGACCAGTTACTTCTTCCTGTTTCCTTGGCGGCAGGATAGCGTTGAAGGGTGTGCCCTCAAAAGATCTTGAAATCCCCACCAGTACCTGCTAAGGGAATTTATTTGGAATGGGTTTTTATTGGTGATCAAGCTATGATGGTACATTACTCTTCCAAAGTCCAATACAAATGATGTCCTTATCAAAAGAGGTCTCAACACAAGCTGACAATGTTTCCAAAGATGGGGATGTGGAGACACGTGAACACCGCCAACTTCAGGTCAGAGAATTTCTAGAACAACCAGAAGTGGGGATACAGCATACAACAGATTCCCTCAGCCCTCAAAAGAAATACTCCGTGACTTCAGACCTCCAGCCTTCAGATTCAAGAGACAGGGAAAAGTTTGTTGTGTAAGCATGCCAGACTTGGTACCCCCACAGGGCAGCCCATGGAATGAATACAGGGAGCTAGACAACATAGCCACAGAGGAAACCATTCTTCAGGCAGTTAAGAGGTGGCTCCCCGATAAAGATGCTTGCTATTCAGCCTTAATTTATTAACACACGCCCCAGCAAAAAGACCTCGAAAACCTGTTGTGCAAATGTTCATTTGAAATCATATCCCCTCACCTTCATGAGCCCTTCCCTGGTGGGATCAGAAGTTCTTAGGACGTCTTCAACAGACCACCAGGACTCCTTTAGGTAGACAGCCACAACTGAAGGGGAAAGCAAGAGAAAGGCGTGAGTCCCACAGCAAACTCACTGGGGGTGAGGGCAGCACTTTCAATAGCCTGGGCCAACCAGCCGAGGGAGTTGTGGGTGAATCAGGTGACATTTTTATCATTTGCGTTGTTTTATGATGTGGGAGAATGGAACCCAGGGCCATGCACATGCTATACAAGTGCTTTACCACGGAGCTGGCGCCCCAGCCTGAGGTCAGGCTTGTGGCATTCTGTAAGAACACAAATCAGAAGAGTCACCTGAAAGGGACAAGACGGGTATTTCACAGGTGGCCTGTCTGTGGCTCCGAAAAAGAAATACCCCAATGCGGCTGAATAAAACAAAACACAAACCAATATTGAAGCAGTCAATGAGATAAGAAACTTTTTTTTTTTAGGTTTGGGGATATAGCTCAGTTGGTAGGATGCTTGCCTAATGTGCATGAAGCACTGGGTTCAATCCCCACCACCACATAAACTGAGTGTGTAGACTTCAGTAGTGTACATACCTGCAATCCGGCATTCAGGGGCAAGGATGAGGGGTAGAGGCAGGAGAGAAGCTCATCCTCAGCTATATAGCAAGTGTAAGGCCAGCCTGGGCTATATGAGACTCTGCCTTTAAAAAAATTTAGTTTTCCTTGTTAGGAACATATATCAAAGTCTAATCATTTGGGGTTGGAGAGACGAGTCAGCCGTGAAGAGCACCCACTGACCAGGTGTGCTCAGCACCTGGGAGGCAGAGGCAGGCAGATTCCTGTGAGTTCGAGGCCAGCCTGGTCTACAGAGCGAGTTCCAGGACAGCCAGGGCTGTTACACAGAGAACCCCTGTCTCTAAAAACAAAAACAAGCAATGAAAAGAGCACTCACTGCTCTGGCAGAGCACCCAGGTTCAGAATTTACAGCGCCCGCAGTGTGGCTCAGCGCAGCCGCAAGCCCAGTTCAGAGACTCTGATGCCTTGTTCTGACCTCTACAGGATCCAGGCACACATGGAGCCCAGACACACATGCAAGGAAAACTCATACACATAATATTTTTAAATAATAAATCTTTTAAAAAACATATCCAATCATTTGCATAACTCTTAACTCCCCACACACCGTAAGATCGGATGTTACCTATGGGCTCTATGAGTGAAGAGAGTTACTTCCTGTGTGTTGAGCAATGCCTTGACACTGGACTCCGCCCAGCCTGCTTTCCCAGGAATTTCCTCCAGCCCCATCATGAAACTATTATCAGCATCGTTCTGAGGACACTGTAGCTCTGAAAGGGAGGGTGGGCTGAAGACAACTGGCTAGAAAGAGCAGAGAGAGGGTCCAGCCCTGGACTCTGAACCACAAAACCCAGAAAAAGGCCAGAGATGCAGCGCGCTCTTCAGAACCGGGCGGATCACATGGGGAGGGGCTGTCTTTGGAGAAGAAGGCCCTGGAGCAAAGACTCAGGAAGGAGTGGGGGTGGGGGAGGGGTGGGAGGTGCCTTTTCTTCCTCTGATCTCACTCTTACCTTGCCACACCTTAAAGGTGCCACCGCCCTGCTGACTTACCCAACATCCTTTGATTTTTTTGTTTGTTTGTTTGTTTGTTTTGCGAGACAGGGTTTCTCTGTGTAGCTTTGCGTCTTTCCTGGATCTCACTCTGTAGACCAGGCTGGCCTCGAACTCACAGAGATCCGACTGGCTCTGCCTCCCAAGTGCTGGGATTAAAGGCGTGCGCCACCACCGCCCGGCTTTGTTTTTTTTTTTTTGTTTTTTTTTTTTTTGTTTTTGTTTTTGTTTCCAGCATCCTTTGAACCAACTCTGGCTGTGGACACCTATTCACACACTGACCCAGATTCCTCACCAGAGTTGTCCAAAGACACAGCCCCGGGTGTCTAGGAACCTGCAAGGGGGACTGGGTTTGAAACACCCAGGATAAAGTCGGCAAGCAGGATGTGCTCCTCCTTGCCTGCCAATCAATGAGTTGATTACTCCGTGTCTTCCCGCTCCCATCTCAACTCAGCCTCCAGCCTCAGAAGACTAAGGCAGCCCCTTCTCCTGGGCCCATCCCCGTCCCCTTACCAGTCCATCCGACTTAGTGGTCACTTTCCAACAGGCAAATCCCACCCTGGCTTCTGCCTCTTCGCTTGCATCTCACATACAAAAGTTCCTTTGCTTGGTTTCTGCGATCGTTTTTGCCTTTTTAATAGATGTTTCTTTCACTACTTCTTAAGCCAGGTACCTGATCCCAAGGGTTTGGGGAGTCACAGAATTTTTTTTTTTCAAGACAGGGTTTTGAAAAAACACAGGGTCTCTGTGTAGCTTTGGCACCTTCCCTAGAACTCACTCTGTAGCCCAGGCTGGCCTCCAACTCACAGAGATCCGCCTGCATCTGCCTCCCATGTGCTGTAATTTTTAAATGCGTCTTCCTGTCAACCCTTTCTAAATGAAGACTTGGGGGGCGGGGGACACAATGGAATCAAAAACTAAGTCACTTGAACATGTAACGTAAGGTTTGCAACCGCAAAACAAACACTGTGGACCCCTCGGGGTCAGCCACCACTCCCTCCCGCCCTCTTCTGCTGTTTGAGACATGTTACTAGAGATCCAGGAAGACCAGGATACAAGGCGCAGCCAGACATTCAAGGTGGTCTCAGAACCTGCCCCCTCCAAAAACCAGCAACCTCTATCCCGGCCAGTCAGCTTCCGATCTGTGATGAATCCTCATCACTGACAATGGTTCTAAAATTCACACAGCAGGCTGGGAGAGAAGAGCCAATTAAACACCTGACATTCACCTTCACTTACTCGATGCAAGTCATTTCCAAAATGGCAGCTACGAGAACTGGGAGCAGAATTCTCCAGCCACAGGGATTATTTCCCAGCTCAACAAGGCGAACTGTTTGGTTTACTAGCAGACTGCATTCCTGTAATACAGATGTTCGATTCACTAGTACCGTCCCCAACAGAAACATGTTGACGCTTCTTGAGTTTCATGGAGCACGGGCGAGCGTTCATTAGTCGTGGTGTTAACAAAATAGATTCAACTGGCCTCATGATGTTTTTCAAAACCCATCTTCCGTGACTAAGTGTACATAGCAATAAAAACGGAGTCCAGTCAAATTTAACAGTCTAAAATAAACCTGTCCCCAAAACTGGAACCAGCCTGGAGGACGGAGCAGCTTCTGATCAGTGAGCCACAAGGGCCTGGAAATGCAGACAGGAAAGACGGCAGCAGAGCCATGCCAAAGCCGTCACAGCACAGCAAGGACGTGTCGTGGGACGGGTCCAGGTGGACTGGCATGTGCCACAGGGCCTTCACTGTGGAGACCCTGGGTCTAACAGCACTAAGGGTGACAAAATGGAAACCAAAACACCTGTGCTTCAAAAACCAAAAACTGCCACACAGATCTGTCGTAGAATATTATCTTGAGGTGTGTTACTTTTGCTTATGTTGCATTTGTTTAACTCTGTGAAGCTGTGTTACTGTGCCCGCCTAAAACACCTGATGGTCTAATAAAGAGGTGAGCAGCCAATTGCAAGGCAGGAGAAAGGATAGGCAGGGCTGGCAGGCAGAGAGAATAAATAAAAGGAGAAATCTGGGAGGAAAATAGAAGGAGCCAGAGAAGGAGGAGGGTGCTAGGGGCCAGCCACCCAGCTACACAGCAAGCCACGGCGTAAAAGTAAAATTTACAGAAGTAAGAACAGGAAAAGCCCAGAGGCAAAAGGTAGACAGGATAATTTAAAGTTAAGGAAAGTTGGCAAGAAACAAACCAAGCTAAGGCTGGGCATTTATAATTAAGAATAAGCCTCCATGTGTGATTTATTTGGGAGCAGGGTGGCAGGCCCCCCAAAAGAGCAAAAATAACCAACAACACAGATCAGCAAATCCTCAGTTCCTCACTCCACCCATCACCCATCCACCCCCATGCCCCCACCTCCTGTCCCAGGGCTAAGAGGAGCCAGCAGGCCAGGTCATCATGAGGGGCATTGCCAAGGCACTGGCACCAATTTAATTTTTCTTTCTCTCCCTCCAAGTGACAGGTGACATGGACCTCAAGGAAGATGCTGCTGTTGGATTTTATTCTATGGCAAGCCAAGGTTTCTCAAACAAGTTAAGACAGTGAGGTCCCTAAGTGAACTCCCAGTGGCCCAGATTCATCCCAGGCATGAAGGGATCAAGTGAATTCAGCTCTCCTTGGCCGAGCTCCCAACTCTGTCCACAGAACCTTGGCCCGAGGGACTGATGAATCCATTTCTATCCTGACTCCAGGGATTGGCAGCCTGCGGAAAGAGACAGAGTCCAGCTAGCTGCCCTGACACAAGGCACGGAGGTACTAAACCTGACCATCATGAGGACCCAGAGAAGACAGACCTGCAGTGGGGGGAAGGGGCAGTGTCCCCAGAGGTTGCCACAAACACTGGATCACTGGGTAAGGCTTCAGCAGGCAGATGAGACAGGCAATCGATGTACAGCCGAGGTAAGGGGCCCCACAAGTCCAAGGCTACATCCAGACAACTCAAGCAGTCGGGTAAAGACTTGAGAGACAGTTGCACACGCCAGTTCAGCCTAGCCTCGAGTCATTCACTCAGTTTCTAACATCTGCTGGACTTCAGCACAAGCAGTGAGCAAGGCAGCTGGAAGCGATTCCATGCATGGCCCTGGGTACCTGGTGTAGGGAGGAGAGTCCAGACTTCAAAGCCAACCAGGCCTCAAATGACAGCTCCTCCATTACTACTGGCCTTGAGTACCGATCCTTAGCTCAACAAAGCATCCTCTCCCCCTGCTTCCATGGCAGGTTCCGTGAGAGAATGTACCTCACCGAACTGCACTTCCTACAGTGTTGGAGTTCTCCTGTGGTTTCTAGAAATTCCCTCCACCTACCCTAAACTCTGCAAAGCAGTGTGAAAAGCCTCTGTTGGTTCAGCTTTCTGGGAGGCAATAAAAAATAAAATAAAATAAAATAAGCTCTGTAACAGGCCATCTCTGCCTGGGAAGCTTGCTCTCCAGACAGTCTTCTGCTCCAGTCTGCACAGAGATGTCTGTCTGTCTACCTGTCTGTCTGTCTTTCACTGCTTGCTATCTGCCACCCTGTCCATCCCCTTCAGTGGAATGACACCATGCTCCTCACGGCACATTATCCCTGTCACCACCCCTTTCTTTTCTATCAGAGAGCACCAAGCTGATGAGTGCTCCTGATTAGGGCATGCACCTCACCTGACCAGCACCTCCCAACAAGACTCTGTGTGTGTGTGTGTGTGTGTGTACAGATGAGCAGTGTATCAGTGCACATGTATGTGTATGTGCATGTGTGTAGGGGGAAGCTTGTGGTCCATGCCGCCTCCCTTATTTTTCGAGACAGGCCCTGTCACTGTACCTGGGGCTCCCTGACTGGACTAGGCTGGTTGGCCAGAGAGCGCCAGGATCTACCTATCTCCCAGTCCCCATTACAAGCGTGCATAGCCATGCCCAGATCTTTAAGTGGGTACTAGGGGTAGAACTAAGTAAGGTCTTCCAGTGTCTATTTCACTGACAACCATCTCTCCAGCCCCAATGAGATTTTTAAGCCTTGTATCCTGCTAAGATTCCTTGTGAGAGCTAAGTCTTTCTAACTTAAGTATCTTCCACATTAGTAACCAAATAAAATAACCATTTGGAAAAAGCAAGTTTTCCACAGAATAGGTTAGGTAGCGTTATGGTCCCCTGTCATCTTGAATGGGCAGGCTGTGACAGCCAGAAGCAGGGACAGATCTTTAGGCCACAGCTGAACTCAGGAAAGAGTGCTGTCTGTGATAAATTAGCATCCATCAGGGGAAGGTGGCTCCCACAGCGGTTTGTCACTCTCCTAACCTGCTCCAGCAGGCGGAGCCAAAGTGGCACACAGTTCTACCATAGGTAGAACTCCTCAGTGTCAGTTTCCCATGAAGCACACACACCCCAGGAGCCACTGGAGGCAGAGCACTAACTACATTCGCTCAAGGGATTAAATCTGAGCTCTCTCCTAGGAAGTGTCCAGCTTAGAGAAAGAGAAAAGACCTGGGCACAACGCAGAATAAAACCTGAGCACATTCGAGCTCTGCGCAGCTGGAGGGGAGGGAGGAAAACAGGAATCCTGAAGAATGAGTGGGGCAATGATGAGCAGGGGAGGGCACTCCAGATGTGAGAAGAGAAAGAACACAGGAGGGCAAAGACGGAATTGCCACACCAACACCAAAGGTATAAGAAGGAATAAGGCTAGTTTGGGGTGTGCTCTGGAGATGATGGACAGCCGCTCTGACTCCAAGGAAGGAGGGGAGAGACGCAGTTCAGTTCCTGTAGTAAAGTAGTAACAGTTGACACAACAGCATGTCCAAGCACTCGGTGCCCTGGCAGGTGTGGCACCTCATGCCGTGGCCACCAAGCTCATTTTGTTTCCCAGGTGCAGCTCAGGGGTTGAGACACCTGCTCAAGGTCGTACGCATGTAAATGGCGCCACTGGAAAAAAAGATGTGAATCTAGTGGGTCCCACTGGTTCCAAGGCCCCCATTGTGACCACGGGTTAAAATAGACAGGAAAACAGTGGTGTGGAGCTGGGGCCAGGCCAGGCAAGTGAGAAAACGGCCCCAGGCACTGTGCAGCAGAGGCTGGGAAGGGAAGAATTCAGCAGAGCCAGTATCGTCAAGCTTTTGCCACACTGAGGGAAGTGAGGAGCGTGGTACTTCTTCAGCAAATCTGTGTGCCAGACACTGTGCTCACTCAGCATTAGAGACCCAGCAGGACAGCCTGACCAGGACACGCACTGTGACAAGCACTTCAAGACTGTCTGGGAAAGATGGAGACTATGTTCCAAGACCAAGCTTGAGGCAAGGGATGGTGGCCAGCCGTGGGACAGGGTCCAGCCTTGGAGACCACAGTGGTTGGATCAAGGTATCGGGCTTTGTAATAAGTCACAGAAGAGACGAAGCAAAAGAGGCGAGTGTCCAGCCTCACAGGATATGAGGCTAATCTGGGGAATTGAGACACATCGTTGTAGGCAATTGTTGCGATGCATGTCCCGGTGGAGCATGAACACTGACCACAGGGGTGGCTGTACATGAATGCAGGCAAGAGGACTCTGGTAAACCTCTACCACCTTAGGTATAAACTATGGCACCCAAAGCTGTGTGTACTTAAAAGTGCTATTTTTAGAAATGAAGTTTTGTTTGTTTTGTTTTGTTTTTTGAGACTTAAAGCATAAAGAATGGATTGGGAAGGGGTGAGTCAGAGGCCCAGAGGGAAGCTAAAGGTGACTGAGCCCCTAGAGTGAAGGGCTGACCTCCAACAATCCTGCTGACACAGCGGGAGGTGCTGGAGGAGGGGAGCAGGAGGCAGAAAGGAGCCACTGTGGGTGGGTTTTATCCCAGAGAGCCAAGCAGGCTGCCAGCTTGAACTGAAGGAAATAAGACAACCTTAACCAGGAAGACTCAAGGACCCTGCGGGAACATGAAGTGCCAGTTTCAGACAGCAGAGAGAGCCAGGAATGGTGGCACGTGTCTATAATCCCAGTACCCCTCAGGTTGAGGAAGAAGGACTACCAGGAACTGGAGGCCAACCTGGGCTGCATGGACAGCAGGGAAGGGGCAGCCAGCAGGCAGCTGAATGCATAGTCCAGGGTAAGGGAAGCAGAGCTCATGTAAGAGGAAGAAGTATCCTTCATCTGCCCCCCAACACACATCTTACCTCCCCAGGCCAGCTGCGAAGGATTCACATACTGCCCCAAGGTCTGGACTTCTTCTCATCACAACTAAAAGGGCTCCAAGTCCCTCAAGTCCTTCTTAACGTCCCTCAATTGCTCCCCCACAGTTTAAGTCACCACTGACCTGTTACACATCTTAGAAATATGTGTGTTGGGGTTGGGGGGGGGGGGCACAGTTAAACCAAAGTGACGGGCCATCTTTCCCAAAAACAAATACATGTAGGGGGGGAAAAAGCGATGAAAAGTTCTGGCAGCGGCCGGCACATAAACACATTCCACTGAGTTGCATGACTTTTATGCAACATTGACTGTGCGGGTCAATAATTTAAGGGGAGGGGAAAATACACCCGTTGACATAGCAACCGTCACATTGCATTACTCGGGCTACCATTTCCATACAGATGTTTCCTTAAGGGACAAACACTTCCTCAGATGCCCGTGAACTTGAGCGCCTTTTGTCATGGAGAAAAACATCTGGCTGGCAGTACATTCCCAGCAGCCCCTCTGTGTTCCTCAGGCTTTCCGTGCCTCAAGCAGTTTTGTTTTCATGGGTCTAGATTTGAACTCAAGGAAGAGGGGGTGGAGGAAGGGGGTGGTCCTTAGATCCTGAAGTACAGTTGAGCTAAGAGATACCAGGACAAGAAAAAAAAGTCTAGTCTGTCGAGGAAAGGAACATTAGAATTGCCCACGTAGACCACAGCAAACTCATGAAATTTCCCAAAGCTGCAGAAAGCACAGAGATGCAGATACACACTCCAATGGCACGGATAGAAACCTTCCATATGCCTAGAGGCAACACGTCCCTGCCCTTCAGGACAAAGACCCCCATGCTGGACACTGTAAATATTTTCCTTGGCCTCCATGGTTTCCAAACACCGTGAATTCCTTGGTATGAATGACATGCCCTCCTGGGATGCTCTTTCCCTCTGTTTAAATCCATCTCACAGTAAGTACCATAAATTAACAGGGAATAGACAGAAGAGCCCAAACCATGGCTAACAGGTGTTCCCAAAACACACTGTTGGCACTGTGAGTGATCCCCAGTCTGCTTCCTTCACAGACCGATGAAAACAAGATTCTGGGGTTTATCTGCATCCATGGCCACAGGACATCTTAGCTGCCCAAAGAAGTGGGTACCTAAGTGGAAGCTGAGTTTCCAACCAGAGCCCACCCCTTGCTACCCCCTTAAGTGGGCTCTTCTAGTACCCCAGGATGGTATCTATCTTTGTATGATACAAAATGCGTGCACCAGCTATAACAGACAAATGCTAGAACTCCTGGGTCCCAGATGCCAACAGAGTGTTGACCAGGGGACCCTGAAGAGATATCCTACTCTACATCTCTGTTTTGGAGTTTGGGAGGGGGTGGAGTTAATATTCCCAAGCCAGAACAATTGTAGTTTTTCCTTCACCGACTCTGCTACAAGGACAAGCCTCCCAAAGGCGCCACCCATGAGTTTACTAGAGGTCCATAAGCCATTTATCTGGAGAACTGCTTAGACGGGCTCATTCTGCTAAGAGAGCTGGGGTGATCCCGGTCCATCCTTCCTACCTCCCTTCAAGAAATCCACAGTTCTGTACCTAGACTCCATCCCTAAGCCATCCTCATAGTCTAGACAGCCTGCTCAGGGGTAAGGGGTGCCTCAGAAAGGGCATTCTCTTCTGAGACACGCCTCCAAGCCCCTCAGGGGTGCAGTGCAGCTCTCGCCTGATCCTCCACTTCTGCAAGCCTGATCCTCCACCTGCCCCAAAGGCAACAGAGGCCTGCTCTCAGTGTCGCAATATTCCTTGGACCGAGACAGCCCCTCTGAGGGCTGTCTACACAGAGGCTCTGTTTTCATCTCAATGTTTGCCTTGGCACTTGCTGTCACTGCGGGCTATAATGGACATGTTTTTCCAAGAAAAAAAAAAATCATCATTTTTCAATCCCCTGCTTGTTTTTCTCAGGGCGCACATGGACGCGCAATCACCAAACACTGTAAATAAATTACCAGCAATCTGAGGAGTGAACGTTACGCTTGGTCACAGAATGTCCTGGGAGCCAAGCGGAAAGGCAGACATTCCCATGAAGGAAGTCAATGTGTAGCCACAGCTGTTTACGCTGTCACCTTAGTCTCCCATCTCCCGAAGTGTCTGGGAGCTTGCTGTTTCTGAGCCTGGGCCACAACTGTGTGTCACAGCTCCCTGGGAGGAAGGCTGGGAACACGTGTCAGGCATCCTCTCGGGAGGACACATACCCTTCAGAGCTGGATCTGAGTGGCCCTTCCTGCCTTCACAGTGCTTATGATTTACCCAAGAAAATCAGCCACAAGGAATGACCAGGGCCGTGGGCAGTGATATAAACAGAGTTTCAAACTGAAGTGACCCACCCTGAAGGGACATCTATAGCAGGAATCCCACTCAGGAGAGCATCCAGGTCCAGCTCCCTCTGCCCACAGTATACCTGGCACCAGGCTATCATTGCAGTCCCACAGACCATGCAGGAAAATCCCCAGTTGATCCCAGCTGACACCATTTCTCCTAAATAACCAAGCTTGGTTAGTGTCAGGACATGGCCAGGCCCAAAGCCCCTTCATCCTCATCTCCCAGCCCCCCCTGTGCTCTCTTTCCTACTGCTTCCCCTAAATGTGCCAGCCCAGCCCACTGCACCCCTGACCTGGCTACTGGCAGCCTCCAGGGATAAATATTCTGGTCCCTGACCAAAGCCAACTTTCCTTCCAACCACCCAAATGGCAATCTGCTGGGCACTGTAGAGTCAGAGCCTGGACCCTTGCCTCCAGCCCTAGTCCCACCCAACTCTCGATAATACATCCAGGCATCTTTCAAACTCTGTGCTCCCCTCCCCGTCCCATCCATCATGGCCTCCAGGATAAGTAATGACCAATAACATAACAGGAGAAATACAAAGAGAAACTTAGATTTCTTCAAAAAACAAGGCGGGGGGTGGGGAGACTGGTAAGATTCACAGCTGGATTCTCCAGGTTGGGGAGGCTGCTTTGGAGCAAGCCCAGGAGTGTGAGCTGCCAAAGGCACAAGTCCCCGAGCCCTGTAGGTCACAGGAGCCAGTGGCCTGTGTGAGCATGAGGAGAAGCAGATGCCACCATTGAGCCTGGCACCAGCAGACAGAGACAGAGAGCCAGGGAAGCAGCCATAGGCATCTTCTCAAGGTTCACACTCCTTGTTTTAGCCCAGCTTCTACCTTCCTGCCAAGAATCGCTCGCAGCTCTCCCTTTACCAGAGCAATGCCATCTCATTCCAGAAACTTCTGTAGCACTCTGGTACTGTGTCTCTGTCACATGACTCAGTTACAGAGTGTCATCTTTTACCAGCCTCCAGATAGTCTTTGCCGGCCTGCTGGCTGACATCTCACCGCTGGGTTTTATTAAATAAATAAATAAATAAATAAATAAATAAATAAATAAATAAATAAATAAATAAATAAATAAATAAATAAATAAATAAATAAATAAATAAATAAATAAATAAATAAATAAATAAATAAATAAATAAATAAATAAATAAATAAATAAATAAATAAATAAATAAATAAATAAATAAATAAATAAATAAATAAATAAATAAATAAATAAATAAATAAATAAAAGTATGTCAAACAAACATTGTCAGAAGAGCGCTAAAAAGAAAAACCCTGACAAGGTCATCAGCAAGTTTCTTGAGGAGGGCAACAGTGATGTGGCCCAGCAGTTCCCAGAGAAGCCCACCATCTGAAAGCATACTCTGTCACAAAGATGTAAGTGACTATGTAAAGGAGGGGAGGTTGTGTCCCATAGGGAAGGATCAACCCCCAGGCCCCCGAAGACCCTGTATGACCCTGGTGGCGAGGGCCAGAACTCTGCATAAGCTAGATAAGTGCTCAAGAGCCCCTAAGGGGAGATGGGAACAGGAACAGGACCATCCCCCAGAAGCTCACAGGCCAGCGAGCCCGGCAGACACAGAGACCCTGTCTCAAACAAGGTGGGCGATAAAGACTGACTGACACCCAAGGCTGTCCTCTGACCTCCACAAATGTGTTGTCACACAGAGAGAGAGAAAAAGAGAGAGAGACAGAGAGACAGAGAGACAGAGAGACAGAGAGGGACAGAGAAAAAGAGAAGGGAGGGATAGAGGGTAGAGTAGAAGGAAGGAGGGAAGGGAGGGAAGGAGGGAAAGAGGGAGGGAGGAAGGAAGGAAGGAAGGCAGCCAGGGAGGCAGGCTGGCTGACTGGCTGCAGCTGTGGAGAACAGAACTCAAAAAACAAATGCCAAATACTTGATGGTCACAGAGGGCCATCCTCACGGCAAAGGCAAATGGCTCTAGACTCATGGAATTTACCCCACAGCTGCCAGAACCTATGACTATGATCCTGGGATTGAAACTTACTCTTCCCAAGAGCATGCAAAAAGTCGGGAATATTTAATCCCAGCACTCGGGAGGCAGAGGCAGGTAGATCTCTGTGAGTTCGAGGCCAGCCTGGGCTACCAAGTAAGCTTCAGGAAAGGCGCAAAGCTACACAGAGAAACCCTGTCTCGAAAAAACCAAAAAAAAAAAAGTCAGGAATGGACTAGAAAGAGCAGAGGACGTAGTGCCTTGAGATGCCACGAGGCATGTCCTCAAAAGGTCACATGCAGATCCTGCATGATCCATTCTGTGGAAGAAACACCACAGAAGCAACAACCAGAGAATGAAGAGCAAAGACAAGGCGACCCCAAACTTGAGAAGAACCATCCTTGAAGAGGCCACACCCACCAGCCTGGATGGCCCAAAAGTGGAAGGCACCAGGTCAGAAAGGAGACACGTGCGTGGGCACATCAGCGTGTTACAGTGGCCTGAGCCACCCCAGGGTGCAGGGACCAAAGCTCCCCAGACACCCAGACACTGTGATTGACTGGTCTGTATACACCTGTCCTCTTAGAATGCTGGCTAGGGACAAGGCATCACTGCCGGACAGATCAAAGTCTTACAAAGACCCATCTCACCCTGGCTCAGAACATCTGGTTAGAAACCTGCTCCTTCTTGTTTTAAAGTGGGATCAATAGTTAGTCAAGCAAGAAAGGCTTGTTCTCAGGAAGTGGAAATAAAATATTTAGAATTGAATGTCGATATGTGTGAAATAGAGATAAGTTAGTATGTTCAGAATTGGAACAGAATTATTCCAAGATGATCCATTTTCTCCTTCTGAAAGGCAGCCGCAGTACCTAAAACCCACAGGATTTCAGCATACCTTCGAAGGCCACCTTCTGGTTGTTTATTATCTGTGTATGTGTGCATGAGAGAGAGAGAGAGAGAGAGAGAGAGAGAGAGAGAGAGAGAGAGAGAGAGAGAGAGAGAGTATGTGAGTGTGTGTGTATGTGGCGTGAGTGAATGAGTATGTGTGGTGTGAGTGTATGAGTGTAGTGTGAGTGTGTATGTGTGGAGAAAGTGAGTGAGTATAAATGTGGTGTGTGTGTGTGTGTGTGTGTGGTGTAAGTGAATGAGTATGTGTGGTGTGAGTGTATGAGTGTAGTGTGAGTGTGTATATGTGAGGAAAGTGAGTATACATGTGGTGTGTGTGTGTGTGTGTGTGTGTGTGTGTGTGTGTACACATGCAGAAGTCAGAAGAGGGCATCAGATCCCTTGGAACTGGAGTTAAGGGGTATGTGGGACACCTGGCTTGTTCTATGCTAGGACTCAAACTCTGGTAAATGTTCTCAGCTGTTGAACCATCTCTCCAGCTCCCACCAGGAGCCTTGGACCCGCACATCCCTTATCTGCAGCCTGGTCTCCTCAGGCAATGCTCCATTCCTCCCTTTGTCCCCTATACACTCCATGGACAAACACCATTTGCTTCAGGCAGGGCCTGACTGGCCAAGGAGGTCATTGCAAACACTATCCTCCTCCCTTCTGGCAGCACTAGATCCCAGCTGGCGTCTCCCCTCACAGGAATGCCTATCTTTTTTACCGCTGTGTGGTCCCCCAGCCTACCCCTCATCAGCTGGTGTTTCGGATCGAGCATATGACATTTACCCAATAAGCACTTTGGGGTGTACAGAAGAACAACCTTACTGTTAGTGTAGTTCAAAGTCAAGCTAGACTGCCTGTGGTGTGGCAGGCAGAGTCTGTTGGAGACACAATTTCCGCGCATAGGGGCTGGCCAGAAATTCACACATGAACCTCGCCCTCTGAAATCATGTGTTTCTCTCACACGATGAAAACAAAGCAAAGGTGAAGAGCATGAACCAAGGTTTGCTGTGGTGGACTATGGGCATGCTGCTCTCTGCTGGGACGGTCCCAAAGCATCATGGTTTCTGCCACAAATCATTCGGTTTCCACAAATACCCTGGGAAGTATAAGATGTTCTCTGTTTTGTAAATGGTGACCCTGATGCTCAGAGAAGCCAAACAACCCAGCTGACACCTGCAGGCAGTTGGCTGAACCAAGACTTCATGTCGCCTCGCTTCACACCCAGGTCCATATTTGTCCTACTGCATACACAGGGCACAGGAAGAAATAAGAAAAGCAAAGGTCAGCCGGGCGGTGGTGGCGCACGCCTTTAATCCCAGCACTCGGGAGGCAGAGGCAGGCGGATCTCTGTGAGTTCGAGGCCAGCCTGGGCTACCAAGTGAGCTCCAGGAAAGGCACAAAGCTACACAGAGAAACCCTGTCTCGAAAAAACAAACAAAAAAAAAAAAAGAAAAAAAAAGAAAAGAAAAGGTCACCCCTGGTGGCAGTCATGGAAAGCGGAGAAGGTCGCCTTTCATTTGGCACGAGGACTTACTTTCTAATATTCATAAACACTTAAGACAAATTAATAATTAAAAAATGAGGGAACTAAAGCATGAAGAAGTGTGTAAAGGCCCCTCGGAAGCTGAGGCCACATAGGAAGCGGGGCTGCTGAGTGCCTTTGCCTACTTCTCCTTAGGGAATAGAAACCAGCCGCTCTGTAGAAAATCAGAATAAAGAGGAGCGGCAGAGACAAGAGTGCCTGCTTCTGAAGCCACCCTTGTGTGGAACGCATTTGCAATTTCCTACAGGGAAAACGGTGGAAGGCTTCATCCCTCACGTCTGAGCAGGATGCCATAAGCATCAACCGCTTGCCACTGGGGAACCCGCCCTTCCAGGATGTTTCTCATTTGCTTACAGACTTATCGGAAGTCACCGTAATGGAGTCAACCAGCTTATCAATAATTAACTCACACCCAGTTATCAATAATTAACTCATACACAGGGCCGATCAAACAGCCTCTGGTCCCTTTCGCTTCCGTTTGCACATGCATCTGCCTTCACCAGAATGTAGAGATAAGGGCACCGCAGCCAGCCATTCCCTTCTCCACAGACACAGTTTAGCACAGGGGCCAAAGACACACTGGGCGTAGCCGTGAAGAATCCTTGAACGATAGGGTCTGCGAGTCTCAAGTCCCAAGATGTACATCCTGTGAAAAACTCGAGACGCCTTCTAAATGGGGGGTGAGAGTGCACGGGGCTGCATCAAGAACATGAGTGCTTGTCTGAAATCACAAACCATCTCCGCCAGCAGCTAGAGATGAGCCCACAGCAGCAGGATGTCACTCGGAAACTTTATTTAAAAGCGCTCTCAAATACGAGCATGGGACCACAGTGAGATTTCTTAGCACTTTTGAATATGTTATTAGGGTATACTCTTAAAAAAACAACAGAAATTAAGTACAGCTCAGATGGGAAACAGATCTCTAAGAATCCATCAGATGTTTACATCATGCAGACTGTCTTTAAAGACCTATAACCAGATTCTTGTTCAAAGTCTAAATGGGGCGGGGGAGCTTGCTGATGTTTAGACATTTTCCTAAAATGAGTCTTTTAAGAGGTTTTCATAATCTGTGCATCGAAGGACTCCTCTTCTCCTTTGGTAGGAGGGTTGCAAACTCAAGGTAGTATCAAAAGCCTGAGATCATCACAGACCCTGTCTTCAGGGCAGTCGAGGCTCGGCTGGATAGAGAGAGAGAGGAGGCACCCTCACTGCAGTCAGAGAGTTCCTACACAGCCTCTGCCGGCCCTGGCTCAATAAGAAGGGGTTCTGCCACCATACCCCCAACACCCAGACAGCTAGCTAAGCACACTTCTGTTCCACATTTAGCAAGAAGAGAAGCATGAAGAACGTCTTACATACTTTTCAACAGCTTGCCCCCAAAAGATGTCACCTTGGACCTCGTGACACCCGTTCAGCACAAACTCTGGGCAGACAGTCAGGTGACAAGCAAAAACATTTCTCCAGGGGACGTGGAGAACTGGAGCAGGCCTCCTTTGCAAATAGTAGTTAAAAGACCTAGAATCCCAAAATGTCAGCATTTAAGGAGGCCTAACTAGTTAAAAAGTTTATTACCAGGGTCCTAGTATTATTACGTCTTACTGGAAAGCAATACTTGGCATTATAAGAAACGGGGAAAAAAAAAAACAAGAAAAATGCCATGTAGGGTTGTTTGCTGTGAGCTCAGAAGTAAGGCACCTCTTACAAGCTCACTGGTGCTCTGGGTTCAGGCAGATGAACCAGCTAGTCCTCCCCACCACAGGCTGCCCATTGCCAGTGCCCTCCAGCCTCTGCCTAAGATGTAACTGACCACGTTTATGCCTCTCTCCAGAGGACTCACTCCCTGGAGCTGTCACAAAAGCTCTCCCAAATAGTTTCTCTGTAAATGCAGGGGAAGATAAATGAGTCACAGACCCCATGACCATTGCCACCTGAAACAGAACCCCCACCCAGGTGTCACATGGCAAAAATGGAGCCCTCCCATACTCTAGCTGGAGCCCTGTACCTGACCACTCTAAGGCCAGCATTGGCTGTATTTGGTGATGAGAATGGCCCCTTCATTCCACAGGGTCATGGTGATGCCCCAA
Source organism: Peromyscus nudipes (assembly GCA_902168325.1). Taxonomy (NCBI): domain Eukaryota; kingdom Metazoa; phylum Chordata; class Mammalia; order Rodentia; family Cricetidae; genus Peromyscus; species Peromyscus nudipes. The sequence continues at coordinate 54,346 of CABHPH010143759.1, read as the reverse complement.
TAGTGTCCTACCCAGTGCCCACAGCTCTGTAAACTGCTGTTAATGGGGTTAGCAAAGGGGAGGCCCCAAAGAAGCTCTGGGTAGGGACTGTGGTGGGAGACATGCAGAATGACCCCCATCTTAATGAAGATAAGAAGGTACCCTTGAAAACAAGCCAGTCTACCTTCACAGTCTTCCAAATTCAACAATGGACATTGCCTCCATTTGCTAAGTATTTGCCCTCCTCCGTGTATTGCATACTACAAAAATCAAGATCCCAGTTTTCAAAACCCGGGCTTGTACATGTGCCTCAGTCATGGTGCTCGCCTAGCATGGGCCAGGCCCTGGGTTTCAGCCTCAGCACTTCATGCACATACACAAACACACACTCCACATCCACTAATAACTACCAACCATGGGGCTAGAGAGATAACTGAGTGGTTAAGAGCACTAGCTGCTCTTCCAGAGGTCCCAGGTTCAATTCCTAGTACCCACATGGCAGCTCACAACTGTAACTCCAGTTCCAGGAGATCCGACACCTCCCACAGACATACATGCAGATGAAACACCAATGCGCATTAAATAGATAGATAGATAGATAGATAGATAGATAGATAGATAGATAGATA
>CABHPH010143759.1:31294-44430 GCA_902168325.1 Peromyscus nudipes | reverse complement strand
TTTTTTTTTTTTTTTTTTTTTTTTTTTTTTTAGTAATGTGAGCTGTTGTTCTTCAATTACAGTCAGAACAATTCTTACTCCAGATAATGTGGAAAAAATGCATGGACGAGGGTAACGCTGACTGAAAATCTTTCTTGTATGTTGGTTTTCTGTGTTGTTGTTTTTTTCATGTAGGTGGGGATTTTTTGTTGTTGTTTTTGTTTTTGTTTACAAGAGAATTTTCTTCTAAAATGAAACTATTCTAGACGGAATTCTTATTAGAAAAGAAATCTACTACCTAGGGAAAAGAGCAATTCTGGGCTCAGTAAAGACCAGTTTCTCATCAGACAAGGGAGGATGGCAGAAAACTCTAGAAGCACACAGCAAGACAGCTTGCTGCATTCTGCAAACACACTGAAGGAGGAGAATCCCCCAAACACCTATGTTGCTCAGATTTCAAATGCCACCTCATCGGGTCTCCATCTTCCCTGAAGGCACATTTGCTTCAAAACAATTCAGTCCCCAGGGCTGGGTCTGTAAAATGGATGAGGTTTAAGAAAATGAAATCATGCCGGGCAGTGAGTGGTCACACACGCCTTTAATCCCAGCGCTCTGGAGGCAGAGGCAGGCGGATCTCTGTGAGTTCAAGGCCAGCCTGGTCTAGAAAGTTCCAGGGCACCCAGGGCTATACAGTGAGTTCCAGGACAGGCTCCAAAGCTACACAAAGAAACCCTGTCTCGGAGAAAAAAAAAAAAAAGAGAGAGAGAGAGAAAGAAAATGAAATCACAAATGCAGGTTGAGAACGTCCAAAGAACTCATTAAAGGTCACCTTACTGGAGCTGGAGAGATGCCTGAGCCGTTAAGAGCTCTGGCTGTTCTTCCAGAGGACCTGCTTTTGATCCCCAGCACCTACCTGAAGGCTCACAACTATCTGGAACTCCAGTTCCAGGAGATCCAACACATTCTTCTGCCTTCCACAGAGAGCAGAAGTGAATGTGGAGCATAGACATCCACGAGGGCAAAACACACTCATGCACTTCAAATAAAAATAAATAAGTACTTAAAAGAGGGGAGGGTTATTTTTAACCTGAAGGTACTTATATTTTATCTTTACCTTGTTATCTATTTGTATGCTTGCTTGTTGGTGCTATAGAGATTGAACCCATGGTCTTGCATAAGGTAAACACACACACACACACACACACACACACACACACACACACAATGTTTTTTTAAAGAAAGAAAAGAGCTGGGCAGTGGTGGCACATGCCTTTAATCCCAGCACTTGGGAGGCAGAGGCAGGTGGATTTCTGAGTTCAAGGCCAGCCTGGTCTACAGAGTGGGTTCCAGGACAGCCAGGGCTACACAGAGAAACTCTGTCTCAAAAACCAAAAGAAGAAGAAGAGGAGAAGGAAGAGGGAGGAGGAGGAGGCAGAGGAGGAGGAGGGAGAGGAGGAGGAAAAGAGGAAGAAGAAGAGGAAGAAGAGGGAGGAGGAGAAAACTGAAAAGGAGGATGACGATCACTCACCAAGGAACCATGTGAGGCAGTACCCTGCATTTCTCAGACATCTTCAGACCGAAAGGTCTGTGTGCACCTCCCCACCTGTTTCCTGGTATATGACTCCATTTTCCCTGTTGCGTGTCGTGAGACACAAGCTCTGCAGAGATGCTTGGGATGATACACTAGTGATAAACACAAGATACCAGGAGGTTTAGAAGGGAGACTGGCTGAGACGCTAAGCTCATGACTGGGAGCTCCATCAGCAACCAAGTCCTTCTCGAATTTTTGCAGCGAGAGGCTACTTCACTCAGATTAATTTCCCAGACTTAGTTAACAAGGGATCCTGACCCCAGAACACTAATACCAGGTGACACAGCATACCCTGGAGAACAGTGTTTGAAATAATGTGAGAGCAGAGGGGCCCACCCCGGTTAGAGAGACAGCCGACAGGCAAGGGTCTGGAGTTCCAGGTCAGACCACGAAGAAGCTGCCACCAGGAAAGGCTCCAGAACATGGTGCTGCAGAACATGTCTCTCCAATAAAGTAGAGAACAGAAGGTGAGGCCAATAAACACTTGGATATTTTTGTTGTTTATGAAAAGCATCTGATTGCCAAAATATTCTTAGCAAAGGATTTTTTTTTTTAAGTTGGAAGACAGAATGTAGAATATGTTAGAATTTTTTTGAGCAGATGAGCAAAATTGTCAGGGAGTGAGGAGGCGCTGTTGAAGGTCTGCAGGTGGCTTGGTGGAGGTTTTCTTCCCTGGTAATTGACAGGCTGCCTGTTGCTCTGTTATCGCGTGTTTAATATTGGCCAACTTGCAACTTGTCAATGCCTCGGCTGAGAATAAATCCCTTGTCCCGCATCTAAGATGGTAAAATATGCAGATGACATTATGTGACACCCACACAAACGTTTACATAGTCCTGGTTTTGTTTTTAATGGAATCACCAATACATAAACCATCTCGGTGATAGGAAATCACTACCTATAGTTAGCTATTAGTATTAGTCAATATAATATGGTATGATGAAACATGGGTTTGGGCAACTTCATTCTGAATGTTGGGTATAGAAATACAGTATTTCTAATTCTCTTGTAAATAACTTTAGAAAGTTAGCCGACTTTCTTGCCAGGATCTGCTAATCTTGCAATGGTAGTTCTGATTATAATAATAATTCAGCTCCTAATTGCTTTGTGTGTGTGAGTGTGTTGGGGTGTGTGTGTGTGTGAGAGAGAGAGAGACAGAGAGACAGAGAGAGAGACAGAGAGAGACAGAGAGAGACAGAGGGGGCCTCTGACCTCCATATCTGTGCCGTAGCATGCATGCTGCCACAAACACACATGACCGGGTGGGGCCGTGATATAAGTACACGTTCGTGTGGGTGCATGCTTAGATGCCAGAAGAGGTCATTAGGTGTCCTGTGCTATCATTCTTTGCCTTATTCCATCCTCTCACAGAATCTCTGAAGCTAGGCAGATGGGCAGCAATGCTTCAGAACGATCCCCCCATGTCTGCACCCTTCAGTGTTGAGATTACAGGCGAGTGCCGGCCACGTTCAGCTTTTCACACAGGGGCTGGGATATGGCTTCAGGTCTTCATTACACTCGTGCACCAAGCACTCTTCCCTGCAGGCCATCACCCCAGCTTCCGGCTGCTTTCAGTATGAAGGTCTCTGGTCTTAGTAGTCTGAATATCAGTGCCTTTTACTTTTGGGCAAATGAATGGCATAAAACTACTTTTTCCCCTGAGTCATTCAAAAAGAGTCGGAGATGGGCCAGCAAGAGGACTCAGCAGGTGAAAGTGCTTGCTGAGAAACCTTGGGGACCTGAGTTCAAATCCTGGATCTAACTCTCAAAAGTCATTCTCTGACCTTCACATATGTGCCATGGTATGTACACGATGGCACTCACAAACACACATAAGACACACACACGTACACACACACAAACTTTTTAAAAGATATGAGTTGAGACTATAGCGTTCTGTTCCTTTAGCATTCAATGACGTGTCATATTCAGAGACATATATGGAGTTCCAGGGAAGGAGACAGATAGCAGGAAATAACACCTCCAATATCTGTTTCCATATGCATGGTGACCAAAGAGGTCTTCACCTCAACACAGCTGCTACGCGTTCAGGCTCTTCACCCTTGAGACCTGGAGCCAGTCCATCCCAGCTGGTCACCTGGGAGGTTACTATTTGTCTGAGCTTAGCTGGAAAGGAAGAGAGGTTTATCACACACACACACACACACACACACACACAGGACAAGACAGAAAACCTGATTCTTTTTTTTTTTTTTTTTTTTTTTTTTTTGAGACAGGGTTTTTCTGTGTAGCTTTGCGCCTTTCCTGGAACTCACTTGGTAGCCCAGGCTGGCCTCGAACTCACAGAGATCCACCTGGCTCTGCCTCCCGAGTGCTGGGATTAAAGGCATGTGCCACCAACGCCCGGCGAAAACCTGATTCTTAACATCCTATATTTAATCACCTGAGAACACATGAAAATACCCTAGTGTCAGTAAGACCTCATGTGGCAGAGCTAAAGCTGGTGAGGGAGCCCTGAGGTAGGACAATTGCCCAGCATGGAACAAGAGCCACACACCACACGGGACCCAAAGGACAAAGAGCCACATACCACACGGGACCCAAAGGACAAAGACAAATAACCCCTCATCCCTGTGATGCATTTCATATGCCACTGGATGACAGTTCACAGCCCCAACCAAACACCATAGCTGTTGACAAACGTGTATACAAAAATCACACCCCTGTGTGTTCACCTGCTACATTTCAAACAATAAAACTTCTAAAGAGGAAAAGGAGAGGGGTTTCCTAGCCCACATGTGAGCTCTGTGAAGCAAGGAGTTGAGGGAACCCAGGGCCTCAGCAAGGCAGCTGGGCTGTGACTCAGCCGCTGCTCACTGCTTCAGTACCTAGGCTCACCCTCCAGCTATGCAGCCCCCCAGAATGCTCGGAGCCCACTGGGCTCGTCTGACCTATACGAGGATTCGCCGAGAGAAACATAACTCCTTCTCAACAACTGGGAAAGCATCGTGATAATTGCCTTTTAAAGAACGCTAGACTTGTGTGTCTAAAATAAGACTGAGAAGTAAATGAAGACGTGGAATGCTGATACTTGCATTGAGCTTGGTACCGGCTCCGTTTTAATGTGAAGAAACAGAAAAGAAATGCGGTATTTTGTGTTTTGTCGGTAAACAGTATTTCTAAAGTAGGAGAAGAATTAGGGGGAAAGTAGTGATGTATTTTCGTGTGACAATGCACCCTGGAACCTCACACTTGCAGAGATGTCCAGTTTCCAAAGGGCTTCTACATGCACGCTTTGTGTGACATGGACACACACTCCACAGAGTCAATAAAGCACGGTGCACTGACCCCATGTCTCAGATGAGGGGGCAGAGATCCAAAGGTTAAATAGTAATGAGGTTAAAACTCAAACTCAGATCTAAAGATTTCTCACACAGCCCTTGGTAACTCACCTGCCCACTAATTTATTTTAAAGGTTTTGATTTTGTGTGTATGAGTATTTGCCTACATGTATTCGTGTGCCCTGGGTGTGTGCCTGATGTCCACAGAGGCCAGAAGAGGGCATGTGAGCCCCCGGAATTGGAGTTACAGATAGTTATGAACCACCACGCAAGGTGCTAGGAGTCAAACCCGGGTCCTCTGCACGAGCAGCAGCTTACCCTAACAGCTGGGCCAGCTTTCCAGCTCTACCTACTAATATCAAATCAACCACTCGCTTTAAATGTCAGCCAGTGTTCATGGCAGCCCCAGTTCAGAGAACACTGAATTTGTAAACTGTTCGTGGCGCCATTACTCACAAAAGCCCAAAGCTGGAAGCAGCTCCGATGTCCACGGGCAGAGGAAAACGTGGATGATGTGGTATGTGCATAGCATGGGATAATTGTTCAGCTTTAAAAGGGAAGGGAGTTTAACACAACAGATACGGGCAGAACGTGAGGACACTTCACCAAAGGAAATAAAAGTCACAAAAGAGAAAGGATTTTCTACTTCCACTTACGTGAACTACCCAAAATAGGCAAGTTCAACAGAAAAGGGAAACCGATGTTTTCAGAGACTTGCAGACCACAGGGTTTCTGCTCAGAATGATTAAAAAACAAAACAAAACAAAAAAAAAAAAAAACCCTGGAAATGGTGGCAATAGTTCATATAGCATTGACCTATACACTTAAATATAGTTAAAGTGATAAATTTTATGTTGTATTTTACCACGTAAACAAACACTTAAAAATACTAAATATCTAGCCTCTCTCTGCCTTCAAGAGTTTTGTTTATATAGAAATCACAATACATGGCCAGAATTATTTCAGATAGTTTTATTGTGGTGGGATGCATACAAGGTTTACCATTCAACCATTTCTAAATGACAGCTGTGTGACATCAAGCACGTTCATATCATTGTACAGTCCTCACTACCCTCCACCCCTGGCACTTCTTCATCCTCTCAGACTGGAAGAGCACACTCCACGCTCTGGACCCCAACACTTCTCCAGCGTCCTACGGCCATCACCCTCTCCAGCTCCCTGAGTCTGACTGCGTTAGGTACGTCTTCTGAGCAGAATCACACAGTCTTTTCCTCTTGCAACTGACTCATTTCATGGAGAAGAATGTCTTCAAAGGTCATCCTTTCTGTATGTATGTCTTCTTTCAAGGCTGAATAATAGCCCATCGTTGATGACATTTTTTCCTATCTGTTCAACTGCCAATGGGAACTCCAGTCATTTCCACCGCTTAGATACTATGGAAGATGCTGCTTGGATATACAAATACTGTTTGCCAGGTGTAGTGGCACGCGCCTTTAATCCCAGCCTTTGGGAAGCAGAGGCAGGTGAATCTCTGTGAGTTCGAGGTCAGCTTGTCTACAGAGTGAGTTCCAGAACAGCTAGGGCTACACAGAGAAACCCTGTCTCAAAAAAAACATAATAAAACAAACAAAAAACAAATACTGTTCAAGTTCTGGCTTGCAGTTCTTTAGACTGTACATCCAGAAGAGGAATTACTGGACCATATGGTGATTTTAATTATTTTCAGAACTTCCATACCATTTTTTTTTTCCATCCTTCCTCTCTTCCTTTCTGGTAGCAGTAGTGAAGACTGAACCAAGGGCCTCAGGCATGCTAGGCAAGTGCTGTACCACGGAACTACAGCCCCCGTCTCTCCATACTAGGCTATAATATTTTACATTCCCATCAACAGGACACAAGGATTCCAGTTTCTCCACATCTTCAGCAAATTCATATTTTCTGTTTTGTTGATGCTCTTGTAGCCGCCCAGTGGGCCTGAGGAGGTAGTTTGCTGTGGTTCGCATTGGTGCTTTCCTGATAATTGGTGATGCCGAGCATCTGGTCACGTGCTCACAAGTACATCTTCTTTGGGAAGTGTCATCTTGAGTCCTTTGCCAATATATTCTTAGTATTTGACATCAGCTTTGAAAACTTTGCAAGAATTGGAAAGAGAGAAGTTGGTACATGGGCGGTTAATGCTTTACCCAGCACACACTGCGGTAAGGGACTGAGTCTGAGGCATTTTGAAGAGTTTAGGCAAGCAACAAAGACCGCTCAGACTAGAAATGGCAGAGAAGGTGGCAAGGCAGAGGATGCATGTGAGCCAGGTTTTGCCAAGCTGGCTTCTTTTAATCTCTCCTTCCAAATAGGCCAGTGAAATTCACCTGGCAACTTTTGGCTATGACAGTTTCATGAAATAACCCTGGAAGCAGCCTTAGTCTATTATGATTCTAACATTACCAGAAAGGAACATGCCAACAGAGGAATAAGGTGTACATTCCTCTGAAACACTAAGTCTTTCACTAAGGTATTATATAGTCAAAAAGTGTGAAAAAACCTTTCAAAAGGATAGCTTTCACACAGTGCATTGAAAAACTGGTGAAATCCAAGTTTGACCTTCTCCAATATTCAGCCACGTGTGTGTTTGAGCTAAGGATACAGGTACCAGTCATGAGGTCATTCAGACCTAATAAGTCAGATCTCAAGCAGCTGGGCATGGTGCTGCACATCTTTAATTCTAGCATTCAGGAGGCAAACGCAGACTGATCTCTATGAATGTGAGGCCTTGGTGATCTACATAATAAGTTCCAGGCTAGTCGGGGCTACATAGTGGCACCCTGCTTCAAAAACAAGCAAAAAAAAATAAAATAAATTTAGAAACTCGGCCAAAAAAAAAGTCTCTGGGCATATAGTAAAATAAACCATGTAGAGGTAGCATGGACTATGACCCAAAAAGATTGTACCCCTGAAACTATTCAATATAGAAGATGCTGGGATTAAGCATGCTTTGCAGTCAGGAATGGTGTTGAATGTCTTTAATCCCAGCACTCGGGAGGCAGAGGCCGGAGGATCTCTGTGAGTTGAAAACCAGCCTGGTCTACAAAGTGAGTTCCAGGACAGGCTGTTACCTAGAGAAACTCTGTCTCAAAAAAACAAAAATGTGCCGGGCGTTGGTGGCGCACGCCTTTAATCCCAGCACTCGGGAGGCAGAGGCAGGCGGATCACTGAGTTCAAGGCCAGCCTGGGCTACCAAGTGAGCTCCAGGACAGGCGCAAAGCTACACAGAGAAACCCTGTCTCGAAAAAACAAAAAAAAAACAAAAACAAAAAAAAATCAAAAATGAAAAATTTAAAAACAAAAACATGCTTTGTAATAAACATTTAAATTAAGGATAAAAGGGGCCAAGACTTTTCACACTGCCCCATAAGATTTGAGGAGAAAAGGGAAATAGAATTTCTGAAAAGGAATGTCCTAGCTGAGAAATGGACCCCAGATGCAGCCCAGAGACAGCTGGTAAACTTGGAAAGCAGCTAAGGAGAAATCAAGATCAGAAGAACAAGATACAAGGTGCAGCAACAGTCTAGTTAAAGTTCCAGAAGGGGAAAAATTAGGAAGAACCAAAATGTGAAGAAACTACAGATGAGTTCATGAGAGACACCTACTCTTAGATTCTGAAATCTTAACCAATCCCCCAAAGAAATTCCTACCTAAACACACTAGTCAAACTGCAAAACAGCAGAGAGAGAGAGAGAGAGAGAGAGAGAGAGAGAGAGAGAGAGAGAGAGACCCTGAAAGCATCCAGGAAGAAAGTACAGATCTTTCTACTTGGCTGCTAATAAGTGGACAGCTGCCTTCTCCATGTAACTATGGAAGGCGGGAGACAATGGAATGCCATTTTTAATGAGCTGAAGGAAAATAACATTCATCCTCCATCTAGCAAAAACAACTTCCAAGATGTTGGATAAAATAAGGAAATATTTAGAAACATATCATTAGGGAGTTTGCTATGAGCATACCTCCCACATAATTACTTCTTATGCACATTAGCATATAGGAAATTGACCTCTGGAAGGAAGAAAAGGCTGGTCAAGAAGAGACAGGCACAAGAAAACAATAATAAACTTGAATAGAGTCTAAGCCAATGTTGACCATACATCATAAAACACTTAATTTAAGGAGCAAGAAAAAGTTTCCTAGAACTTAAAGTGCAATGTGGAAATGGTATGTGTATTTGGCATTTTCCCCGGGGCTGTGACAGAAGAAACTTAAGGGTTTATTTTGGCTGGAAGTCTGAGGACAAGGTCCATCACAGAGAGGAAGGCATGGCTGAGAGAATGGCTCTGTGGTGGCAGAGTGAGAGACTGGTCACACTGCACCCGGAATCAGGAAAGAGAAGCAGATGGGTGTTGGTGAACAGCTCACTTTCTCTTTCTTATTCAGTCTAGCCACCCCCTCCCACCCCCCACACCCCTATCCCTAGTCTGTACGAAGGTGCCACCCACATTCAGTGCATGCCTTCTCTCTTCAATTAAGCCTCTCAGGAAATGCCCTTGCAGACCTGTGATGTGTCTCCTAGGTGATTCTAAGTCCTGTCAAGTTGACAATGATGATGAACCATCACAGTCTGTGAGCCCGGGAGAAGACAATAGAAGAGAGAGCATGTGAAGGCCCTTCACTTTCTTATTCCAGAGGAAGTTAAAATTTGACTAATCACAGAATAAATTAATTAAATATGAATATTAAAATTTCTAGGTTAGCACTTAAAAGAAGAGAAACATGGTTATTAAATTTCAAAATAGGGAAAAAAATCAAATTGGGGCAAGGATGTAGGCGATGCCATTTAATATAAAAGGGGTAAAGATGAAAAAATGATCTGCCTATTACCATGATTAATTGTGATAAAAGCAGATTAATTATTAACAAATAACTGGATTTTTTTGTTTTCTTTTTTCTTTCTTTCTTTCTTTTTTTTTTCCAAGATGGGGTTTCTCTGTGTAGCCCTGGCTGTTCTGGAACGCACTCTATAGACCAGACTGGCCTAGAACTCAGAGATCCACCTGTCTCTGCCCCCCCCCCCCCAGTACTGGGATTAAAGGTGTGCACCACCACCACCTGGCTCAAATAACTAGATTTTTACTGGGTATATTTTAAGTTGTGTTTTTACACCAAACATTTTTTTAACATTTTGTCTAATATTCATATATTATGAAAAAAACACATAGAAAGCTATGGCTTCCCTTCCATAGAGCTGCTTTCTTTTTTAGACAGAGTCTCATGTATCCCAGCCTGGCCCTAAGCTTGCTATGGAGGTGACCCACACACACACACCTTCTACCCCTGGATCCTGGGGACTGAACCCAGGGCTTTGTGTATGCTGGACAAGCACTCTCCCAACTGAGCTATACCCCTACCCATGTACCAACGATCTCATTTTTTGTTGATTGGTTGGTTGGTTGGTTGGTTGGTTGGTTGGTTGGTTGGTTGAGGTGTTTTGTTTTGGTTTTTTTTTTTGGTCCAAGATACTCTGTCCAAATGTGGTTAGCACACACACGTATTACTTAAATCGTAATTTAATTACGATTTAAATTAAATCAAATTAAAAGCAGATTAAAATAATTAATCTGCTTTTAATCACAATTAATCAGGGAAACATAAAAGTCAAGTGAATAACAAACCATTATAACATACGCTCCGAAACGAACGCAGCTGTACCGTCCACAGACCCCAAAAAGAGTCCACCATGGATCAGAACAACAGAGAGTGTACACCTGGGTCACGATGCTGTACCGTGTGAGCCGCACATGCCATGGTGAAGGGCGCTACCATGCTGACTTCTCCCGCACTTACCAGAGAATGAGCAGAGCTTGTTTCAGCAACGGCAATGAAGAAAGGAATACAGCCTTCTCTCTCCATGAGGAGAATTTTCAAGTTGTGGTGACAGACTTGGTTTCCAAGAACAACACATTTATCTTAATTTCAGCAAGTCGAGCTGTCTAAGTCGAGACATGGCGTCCCTCCCTGGCAACAGGCACATGGCTGAAAGGTCTCAGCTCCATATTACTCATTCAGGGCACCCAAGGCCTGGTGGCTGTCCTGTCTTTTTTTTCCTTTTTTTTCCCCCTCTGTATAGCTTTGCACCTGTCCTGGATCTCACTCTGTAACCCAGGCTGGCCTCGAACTCACAGAGATCCGCCTGGCTCTGCCTCCCGAGTGCTGGGATTAAAGGCGTGTGCCACCACTGGCCGGCTCAGCTGTCCTGTCTGGAAGGCACAAACACCTATGTCCCGAGAACCAATGGGCACTGGTTAAATCTGTTTCCTCTTGGAAAAACATGAGGCCACAGCTTAGGGATACTGAATGACTGGATGTAACAGTTTTAATGTGAGAGGGTTCGGGAGACTAGAGAGAGGGACAGGAAGAACGGCAGGGGTGGGGACAGAATAACAGACCTTAAATGGTCTTAAATTCCCAAGGCTTGGGGTCCCTCATCCAAGCTAGCTGATCACTAACTCTGGACAGGAATGAGCCATGTAGGCAGCCTAGGGTTTGTTTTGTTTTGTTTTGTTTTGTTTTGTTTTGTTTTGTTTTTCAAGACAGGATTTCTCTGTGTAGCCTTGGCTGTCCTGGAACTCACTCTGTAGACCTGGCTGGCCTCGAACTCACAGAGATCTGCCTGCCTCTGCCTCCCGAGTGCTGGGATTAAAGGTGTGCACCACCACTGCCCAGCCAGTATAGATTTTTTTTGGTTTTTGTTCGTTTGTTTTTTTTCCTGAAACAGAGTCATACTATGCAGCCCAGGCTACCTTGACCTTCTAATTCTCCTGCTCCAGCCTACAGGATGCTGAGATTACAGATGTGTGTCACATTTCAAAATCACAATTGTCCCATCCTGGTTAACTGTGCTCTGAGGCCCAGACCTTCAACTGCTACCAGCAGTCACTGAAAGACTGCACTAATCTTACAGGGCAGGATGCCCTGTGACCGAGTGCTTCAATTTTTCCCACTAACCCCTTTTCCTCTACCACAAGGCACATCCATTTTCTACAGTCCTTCAGGTAGAACTTCCAAGGGCTGTGCAACAACTAACCTTAGAGGAGCCAGGAGCTAGTGAAGGCCAGCTGGCCTTCTGTCCCACTGCTCAGTGAGTCCTGGCCACTTGGTCATTCACCCCATCTGACAAGTCCACAACAAGACACTTAGACGGGGATTGGGAGCCGAGCCATCTCTACTGCCCAGGCCTCATGACATGTCAGTCCATTTACTGCAGTCTAGTGGTGAGTGAGCAAGATCTGGATATAGTATAGATACCACGGCGCACCAGGAATCACAGAAAGGAGAGGTCCACAGATATTCAGCCACTGGGAGAACCTGGCTCTTCTAGAGATCAGGCTACCCAGAGCCCTGACCAGGGCACTGCCCAAAATACAGCAAGCCCGATACACCTACCTGATTGAGAGATTCCCCCCCCCCCCAGCAATCCTTCCTAGATGCAGAGCCAGCGAGGGCCTCTCTGCGGGCACCTAAGAGGAACTGGTTCCTCCATTCCCCTTCAGGGAGCTCAGAGCACTAAGCCCAATGATCCACAGGGGTCCTGCTTTCCCAGAGACAAAAGCAAAGGACAATACCCACAGCCAAGTAGACTTTTAGACACCACCCTCCACTTTCACCCCCTCCCTGTCCTTTCTCACCAGAAACCCCAGTGAGGTGCTTCAGGACAGCTGAGAGCAAAGCCCCTCCCCAGCCTGTCCTCGGCCGAGGTCCCGTTTCCCAGAAACTAAGATCCCAAACCTGCCAAATCCATATCCCCCTCCAAGGACACATAGTCACCATGGACCACAAAAGATCCAAGTTAGTGACTGGCGTGATTTCAGTTTGTGTTGACATGAGGTCATCTCTGAAACACCTTTAATGAACTGACTCTCCCAGCAACTTGGACCTCCTCTCTTTCTCAGTTGGAGGGGAAATTTTCCACTCTCTGAGGAAATCCAATGTCCACTGGCTTACTTTGTCCTGGCTGGCTGCTCACAGTCTTTGGAGGAGAATGCCAGGCCTCAGACATGGTAGGAAAGAGCTCTGATCTCAGCCATATCCCCAGCCCTGCCAGAAACCTCCATGTCAATGCGCCATGTTGCCACTGAGTGGCCAGGTAAGCCTAGTCCATCTCCGGGCCTCAGTCTCCTCACCTGTCTGTAATCTTACTGTCTATCTGATGGGAAGGTAATGCCTGGGAAGGGCTCAGGACAAAACCTGACATAAAGTGTTCCTAAAAGTGAATGCAGAAAGAAAGAAAGAAAGAAAGAAAGAAAGAAAGAAAGAAAGAAAGA
>CABHPH010143759.1:5670-31194 GCA_902168325.1 Peromyscus nudipes | reverse complement strand
AAGAAAGAAAGAAAGAAAAAGAAATAAGGGGGGCGGGGCACAGGCCAGTGAGATGGCTCAGCAGGTAAGAACAGTTTCCTTAAAAACTGGTGACCGAGTTCAGTCCCTGAGTGTGGCATGGTGAAAGAGAGACCTTCACCTAAGGTAGCACCTGCTACCTCAGGTCCCTCAGCATTAGACTCTGTCCACTGCTTCTTCACTTCCTGGTACGGCTCCTTAGGGTCTATGGAGGGCTCAGAAATGATCACCCAACATACGGCCTGTGGTGGTTTGAATGTATTTGGCCCCCATAAGCTCATAGGGAGTGGCACTATTGGGAAGTGTGGCTTTGTTGAAGTAGGTGTGGCCTTGTTGGAGAAAGCTTGTCACTGTGGGGGTGGGCTTTGAGGTCCCTTAAGCTTCGCTGGGTGTCACAGTCCACTTCCTGTGGCCTTCTGATCAAGATGTAACCAGCACCATGTCTGCCTGCACTCCGCCATGCTGCCTGCCATGGTGATAACGGACTAAACCTCTGAAACTGTAAGCGAACCCCAATTAAATATTTTCCTTATAAAAGTTGCCATGGTCATGATGTCTGGTCACAGCAATAGAAACCCTAAGACATAGCCTTTGGCGTACTCAGTACTTTAAAAAGGACACTGGAAGGCCTCCACACCAAGGTCCCACTCACTTTTTCTCTCCTGTCCCCTGACACTCTTGTCCCTTCTGCAGCAGGCCGTACAAACGCCACAAGCTCCTGAATCATTCCAGCTTGCTTCCCAGCTCCCTGTCAACCCTCTCTGCTCCATCATTTTAACATGCTTGGATATTATTATTATTTATGCTTCATGATCCTCTCTGCTTTATTAGCAGCAGCACAAATTATCAGAAAATCCAACTTTTCAGAAGCCAAAATAAATGGCTTTCTCTGGGCTCACTATTAATATGACACCAGGCCCGACAGTGAATTCCCAGGTACATGGGGCCTCAACTAATCCTTCTGAGGCAGCTCGGTCCTTAGTTCACAGACAGGGAAGAAGTTCACGGTAAAAGATGAGGGTGGTAACAGGACCAGGCTGTGTCTGGCTTCCTCCCTTCTTTCTGCTCTATTCTGAGCTAAAATGACAGCAACAGATGGCCCAGTGGGACCTCAGAAGGTTTTGGCATCAGAGAAATTAAAAACATGCAGAGAGAGGGAAGGAGGGAATGGATATGGGGGTTGGGGGAGTGGGGTTAGGGCATGTCAGGATGTAAATTATTGTCGGGTACCCCCAATCCCCTTTGGACGGTACTGCCCCCAAACCAAACCCTCACGCAAACACAGAGCGCAGCTGCCACAGGAATGTCACATGTCCCTCCTCATTTTTCAGCCGCGGAAGCTAAGTGGAGGCTGGCATGTGGCCTTACCTGAAAGCATAATTTTTCCTTTCATGCTTCCCTCCTAAAAGAAAGGGATTCCCCAGTTGACGAGAGTTGCTCAAGCTGTTTCTGGAAACAGCTATCAAAGCTCAGGCAGCAGTTCAACTATGCAAGCCTCCAACCCCTTAGGGACCTAACACACATGGAAAGGATAAATGTGAGACTGCTGTGTGTCATCCGAACCATCGGTGACCACCAAAACCACAGCAGAGTCCGAAGTGAGCACAGGAAAATCCAGAATCTGGTTTAGGCCAACTATACTTTTCCAGAAGATGAAATTATTATTCTTTTTCCTATTAAAATGCAGTAGGGCTGGGTTGGCAGATCTCTGAAGCAGGAGCAGGGAGGCCCTCGGATTGTAGATCACTTCTCTTCCCCGAGGGGAGGGAGGCCGGCGAGTAGAGCTGGGCGGGGTAATGAGAGACTGCTGTGCTTAGTAAGCCCTAGGGGGCTTCTGCTGTTTTGTAGATGATGAAGATAAGATCAAAAAGCAAGACTTTGCCCCTTTTAGTTTTCCAACACATAAACTGAAAACAGCACTCACTATCCAAGCCTTTAACACTAACTTTCTAGAAAAACGTACAAAGCTAAAACACAAGAGAAATATCTCCCTTCCCAAAATCAAAGACAAACCTTTTCTGGATCTCTAGATCAACTAAAACTTTACCAACCCATATAATTAACTAGCGGCTACATTCTCTCCTTATCTAGCTCTCCTGAAAATAGGAGAAAAACAACTCAACCGCAGCGTAAAAGCCAGTGGCTTCCGGCGCTGCCACCGGCTTCCGATAAAATGCCGAGGTGCCCCTACATGACATTACTTTACTGAGCTGTAGAGAAGGTGGCCTGTGGGCGATGTGACTGCCTGTGGGACAGGGACAGCCACCTGTGACCAGGATGCCTAGCAAGAAGGCCTGGAATGGCATCACCTGAGACTTCAGAGAGGTGGCCGGCACAGGGATGTGTCCTCAAATCCAGGCTCCCTGAAAGCTGGCAGGGCAGGAAGAGGCATGTGGGCTGTGTGCCTGGAGCCTAGAAAGAGGCTGGCACCGAGCGTGGGCTCCAGCGACACTTCTCTCAGCCCAGGCCCCAACCTGAGAAACGGGGGCGAGCTGCTGTGCGGAATTCTCCCCACTGTGGAGGTTCCCATTTCCCAGACGGCCACTGGGAATCTAGCCCCTAGGAGCTCTCTCCCCAGCCAAGCCAGCAAGCCCAGATCCAAAGTCCCAAGGCCGGGTTGGGGTTGGGGAGCAGCCCAAGGGGTACCCAGCCCAGCGAGACCTGGGCTGGTACCGTTCTACCCTGGAGGTTCCTCCTCCAGCTCCCGCTGGCCCGGGATTTAAATGATCCGGAGGAAGCGGGGAGACCTTCAGCCCTGCTCCACACCGCAAGCTGCAGTGGCGACAGGTGTGTCGCACTCCCTGCGGGCTAGTGTCCCTGGCCGCTGCGCGTCCTTCGCTCTCGCTTGGCTACCCGGGGCCCGGGATACCCCTTACCTGTGGCTCTGGGGGCGGCCTCAGCCTCCATGCTCCCGCTCAGCTGGTACAGCGCCTGCCACCCTGTCGCCCTCTACCCTCTCGCCCCCACAGCCACCACCTCACCACCTCCTGCTCCCTAGGGACAGCCCCGCCCCTGCCACCTCCCTGGGGGCTTTCTCCTGTTCTTGGCCTCCTGCTGCAGGCCCTCTTTATCTCCTCCCCGAGGACCACCGCCCAGTAGTCTCCTTACCAAAGCTTGACTCCACAACGTTTACAAAGAACTGAGCCTTTGCTCCAAAAGAGTTTATTGTCCTTGAACTACCATGCACACAGGCACACACCCTCCTCCCCAGTGTCCCTATGACCAGCTGGCTAGAGTCCCTTCACCTAGGCCTGTACTGGACAGATTTTTCCACTACAGCCCCTTCTATTTATGTGCAAAAATCGTTTGCGTGAACCCTTTTCAAAAAACTTTGCATGACTGAAAAATAGCTAAAATGTAATAAACGCACACCTAAGGGCAGGGCACCCACGCACCTTTTCGGCCCACGTCAGAGTCTTTCCAACAGTCTGGAAACTGTAACGGGCTCACGATTTATCAAATGCTCCAACTGGCGCTCACACGTCAAAGCAAAATTCAATGTCAACAATTTTTCTCCAGTATACTCAGCCTGTTTCAAAATACTGCTTTGGCAGATGCAGGGGTGAATGATTTCAAATTTCACCTTCCAACCGATTGTGGTGGAGACATGCTGAAGGAGGAAGGATTGTGCCCATTAGCTGGAGAACAACCTGGGTAATTCAAAGAGATCCTGTCAGTGGTATTGGGGCCATAGTAACTGGACACACAACACAATTCCATGTTGGGTGTGTCGCAGGCTAAGAAATTCTTTTCAGAAATCCACTCTGATGAAGCTGAAACCAGGACTCCTTTTGTTTGTTTGGTTGGTTTTTTGGAGACAAGGTTTCTCTGTGTAGCAGCCTAGACTGCCCGGAACTTGTTTTGTAGACCAGGCTGGCTTCGAACTCACAGAGATCTACCTGCCTCTGCCTCCCGAGTGAAACAACAGGGCATCCTAACGGGAGGTGAAATGCTGGGAGCCATTCTCGGAGGAGTCCCAGCAGAGGATGTAAGGAGTTGGTGGGAGACCGAGTGAGCCTGGACATGGTGGTGGTAAGAATCTTGCAGCCTGAATAACTAGCAGTCAGAGTGTTTCTGTATTTATACGGAATTTAGTAAGCAGAGATACGTTCATGTTGTTCCAAAACATAGATCATATCATTTTTGGTTTTGGACATGTGTTTCACTTCCTCTTGCTCATCTTTTAGTCATCATTAATAAATTATGACAGAACAGAGTTATCATTCCAATAATTTTCCCTAAAGTTTTGACATCATTAATAAACAGAGTTATCATTTTTACTCATTAACCCCATAACCCAATTTTTAAGAATCTAGAGGCATATGACAGCCTGTTCTCAGGCTGGTAGCTTTTGTGGGTACAAGGACATTAAACCAAAACAAAATCTTCAAACCAGCCCAGGCATATTGCCATGTCCCAAGTGGTGTATTATTAACTCGTAATGATCAGAGTGCCCAGGAAAAATCCTCAGGCCAAAGCTGCTGCAGTTATTATTCAAATTCTGGCATAATGCAATGTTGATATTTTATATCTTTACAGAATTTGTCTCTATGTCTAATCCTGGCATTCTGTTGTTCCTTGGTCATATGACATCACAGTGGCTCTGCATGTGCTAACTTTTCTAAGAAAGGGAGGTCCTGACATCTCATTCTTTTATCATCTTTCCACTCCATACTTTGTTCATCAATATAAGTCTCTGTGTAGGGCTGAGGTAACTTCAGCTAATCTAATTTTGTTGCTGTGTATGCCACATAATTGCCTGAGTGTACAGTGGGAAGAGGCTTGCAATCTGATTTGTGGCCAACTCTTCTAACCCACTGAATCTTGTTGACCTTTTTTTTTTTTAAGATTCATTTATTATGTATATAATGTTCTGTCTGCATGTATGCCTGAAGGCCAGACGAGGGCACCAGATCTCGTTACAGATGGTTATGGGCCACCATGTGGTTGCTGGGAATTGAACTCAGGACCTCTGGAAAAGCAGCCAGTGCTCTTAACCACTGAGCCATCTCTCCAGCCCCCTCTTGTTGACCTTTTTAAGTTTACTTAGTTTTGAATATCTTGTTCCTGGGTAAGTACAGGGACAGAAGTTTCAATAATATCTCATAGCCTGGCTTCTTAATGTGTGTCACAACCTCCAAGGCATAAGGAAGACCTTCAAGTAGATAAGGATATTTCCCTAAAAGTGGGAGGGGGCAGTATGTTCAGGACTTTCCTAGGGAAGCTGAGAAGCTGTACTCCTGGGAGAGGGCATAAATGATTCATACAAAAATTTCCATCAATCGCCGGGCGGTGGTGGTGCACGCCTTTAATCCTAGTACTCGGGAGGCAGAGGCAGGCGGATCTCTGTGAGTTCAAGGCCAGCCTGGTGTACAAAGTGAGTTCCAGGAAAGGCGCAAAACTACACAGAGAAACCCTGTCTTGAAAAACCAAAAAAAAAAAAAAAATTTCCATCAATCCAATATTCCCAAATTGTACAAATATTAAAAGTGTCCCAAGTATGCAATGGGTAGAGATGAAAATCAAAGGTGGCATTGCGGCCATCATGTGGCTCAGCTTTGCTGGATCTTTGTCAAGCAGCTGCGCTGGCTTTATGACTTCTGCCATTCCATTCAGACACCTCAGTGCCAGTGAAATACTTCAGGGAAGCTCCTTGAGACAGGAAGTGAACAACTCAAAAAATATTCATGAAGTCCCCAGATTCACCCTCCCAAGAGTATTTTTCACTCCCTGGGGGTCCAGCCCCCAGGAGCACAGGGCTCTAAGGGAATCCACCGCGTTGGGCACTTACTAAGACTTTTCTATCTGAGGAGGTTAAGGGAAAAAGGCACTCACATGCTCTCTTGATGGTTTCCTTCAGACCATTTCTTTGTTCTTCTTTTGCATTCTCTATTCCTTATTTTCCTGGTGATTTCCTTCTCTCATTCTTGATGTTTTCCTTCTAACCCATTTTAACTCTATCTTTTCCTTTTCTTACAGTTGATATACCCCAGAAAAATCTTTCAGGCAATATAAAAATTACAATGTGGCTACATTCTGTTTCTCAAGTGAATGATTACAACAAATATATGTAAAAAACAGCATGTTTTCCATATCCCTTAACATGATTAAACATGTTTCAGCTATGTTGCACCCCAAACCTGTGAATACATCTCCCAACATTAAGATTAGAATTTAAACTAGCTAGGCTACTGAGACTGAATTGTTTTTCTTTCTTTTCTTTTCTTTTCTTTTTTCTTTTCTTTTTTCTTTTTTTCTTTGTTTTGGTTTTTCAAGACAGAGTTTCTCTGTGTAACAGTCCTGGCTAGCTCTGTAGACCAGGCTGGCCTTGAACTCACAGAGATCTGCCTGCCTCTGCCTCCTGGGTGCTGGGATTAAAAGTGTGTGCCACCACCGCCAGGCTCAATTGTTTTTCTTAATCATTAACCTAAGCCACAGTCCACACTGCTCCTCAATAGAAACTCATGTGTTCTACTGTGTGACACTTTCTTGCTTTATTTTTTATCATCAAAACTCTATTCAAGCCGGGCAGTGGTGGCGCACGCCTTTAATCCCAGCTCTCGGGAGGCAGAGACAGGCAGATCTCTGTGAGTTTGAGGCCAGCCTAGGCTACCAAGTGAGTTCCAGGAAAGGCACAAAGCTACAGAGAGAAACCCTGTCTTGAAAAACCAAAAAAAAACCCAAAAAAAACTCTATTCAAGCTAACATTATTATTATCAATAAGACAGCAGAACTCAGGAAGGAATCATCTTCATAATAATCCACAGATAAAAATGCCCAGTAGAACAAGATGTTTCCATGAGATAAACACACTATTTTACAGGCAGTGGGGAATCTCCCCACACCCATTCACACCATGCCAGATACCAGAGAAAGACAGCAGCAGCAAACATGTAAAGGCACAGCAGAAGCAAAAAACACTCTGGGGTCTGCAGTCTTGGAGCCTTGCCTATCCGAGATTCACCCATCAGGGATTTTCCTCCTGCTGGACTGACACCCAGAAGTCAGTTGCCATCCGCCGCTCCTCTGACATGGCCACTGGCAGTATATAAACGGTAAAGACTGCTGAGAGTCGATTTAGATTGCCTGGAAGGAGGAGAGAGAGACCAGCAAAACTGCCTTGCCTAAAAGTAAAGACTGGCTAAGCATCCTAGAAGAGGCGCAGACCAACTGAGCCACCCGGGAAGGACACTGGCTAATCTGTCAGCTGCCTACAGGCTGTACAGTGTGTTCCAGGTTTCCAGTATTTGTGAGCTGTCGCCTGCTCTGGGGTGAGCTTTGGAGACAGAGCTTTGTTTATTTCTGCTCCTGTTAGTAACCCTTCATCCATAGTCCTGTAAGTAACCCCAATAAACTCATCGAGTCCAAGCTGGTTTTGCTGGTATCTGCCCTTTGGTCGGTTGTCAGTCACCTCTCTGGGTGAGTAGAAGTTTGTTTACGCAACACTGTCCCGAAAGAGATGGGTCAGTGTTGGTAAAGGTGCTTGCTGTGAATCCTGGTGAAGTAAATTCAATCTCCAGAGCCAATATAAAAGTGTCCTCTGACCTTCCCATTTACACCATGGCATAGGTACCTATGCATACAATAGTAATGTTTTAATTTTAAAAAAATGGCTTTTATTATAATTTGAATTATCTCCTTAAACATACACACATAGATAAGCTTCCATACTATATGTGCTTTTGTTTGCTATTTCTACACCATTCACACCATTTGAATTGCCATGGCTTAACCATGTACTTGGACTTCTGAGACTGTGAGCCCCAGAACCAGCCAAGGACTTTCCTCCAAATGCCTTGCACATTCCATTACAGATCTGATACTCAGCAGCTATCACAAAAGGCTCCTCCCTTTTACTAATTACCTTAGGAGGACTGCTTTTTGGTAAACAAAACTTTTAACTTAGGGCACATGCTGGTCTCGTATCCAGCCACTTCTGAGGTCTGACGATGCTCAGAAGTTACCATAGATTTCCTAAGCAGACACAATCGGGTTGTCCACAAATGAGTTGCTGTATTTCCAAGCCTTCTTAAAACAGACTCAGCCACTTAGCACTCACTACTGACACCAAATTGCCCTGGGCCCTAAGCCAACATAAAAGAAAAATGTCATTTATATCTGTGTCAAGAGGAGAGGCCCTGCAAAGACCTAGCCATGTGTTTGATATGGTCTCTGTGTCCCAAGAGGACTCTTAAGTACCATACTATACCCTTCATCTGGCCTTAGTTATCAACACAGGAACTTCCTCTGTGTTAAGAACACAGCT
This sequence comes from Peromyscus nudipes, assembly GCA_902168325.1. Taxonomy (NCBI): domain Eukaryota; kingdom Metazoa; phylum Chordata; class Mammalia; order Rodentia; family Cricetidae; genus Peromyscus; species Peromyscus nudipes. Next base: position 22,910 of record CABHPH010143759.1, on the reverse strand, counting down.
GTTGAGTCATTCCCAAGGTATTAGAGAAATTCAACAGAAAGAATCCCGCCCTTAAACAATAGGCCTAGCAAGCTCCTGGATTTGAACGAATAAACAAATTCCTATTGCAACAGTTGTTTCTATTTAGTGAGAGAGATGTACTCCTAAAAAAAAGGAGCGATGAAGCAAGGGTTAGTAAAAACCCGGAAAATGTGACAGACAAAAACCGCAGCGGAATCTTTGTCCTGCAGCGCGTGGTGGAAGAGCAGTACTTTCTGGTGTAAACTACGAGGCTTGCAGGAGTTTGAAAACACGAAATAACGAACAGCTGCTTCTTCATAGCTCACAGAAGACATCAGAAAATACACTATCTTAACGGAACATGCTGGTCTTAAAGGACTGAGGGGGCTGAGATGGGAGGATCACTTGAGCCTAGGAGTTCAAGGCCAGCCTAGATAACATATGGAGACTCCACGTCAAAAAGAAAAGAAAAACAGAAACTCATTCTCGTCTATATCAGTTTCCTATTGGATGCTGAAAATAATCCCATTGTTGTGATAAAGTCCCTAATATCTCAGTTTTCTGGTTGCTTTAAAAGTTTTAAATGGTTGGCTGGGCAGTGGTGGCCCATGCCTTTAATCCCAGCACTCCAGAGGCAGAGCCAGGTGGATCTCTGTGAGTTCGAGGCCAGCCTGGTCTACAGAGCGAGATCCAGGACAGGCACCAAAACTACACAGAGAAACCCTGTCTCAAAAAAAAAAAAGTTTTAAATGGTTGTTTTGGAATGTTATAAAAAAAAGTACCTAAGTACTAATTCTTAAATAAGAAAAAGGTGCTACCATTTGTGAGCGATGTCTTCTTAGTGGGAAGTTTAAAAACCTGAAGGCCTGTGAGTCAAGAAGGTATCAGACAAGATCCGGTGCATTCAGGACTGCATTCCCAGCGACTTCCCACCATCAGTGTGTGAATCTGGTGCCTCCACAAACACAGAGCAGAATTTCGGGGCCTTCCCGAGATGGGTGCTGAAGCATCAGCCCACCTTGGACTGCACATTCAGCTGGCGGCTGCAGGCCAAGGCTGGGGAGGGGCTTGCAGTCTTTGCTTCTCAGCAAACATGGAGAAGGAATGGATAATCGATTCGGTTAACACCTGGTGAAAACAACCATTACTGTGAGGGAAGCAGCAACAGTGTTTGCTATATTTATTCGGTAGGCTTTTCTGCATGAACCCAACAGAACACGTAAAGCAGTGGGGTTTTGACAAAAAATATTCTGTATCACATAATCCTTATGTGATGTATGTGTGTGTGTGTGTGTGTGTATGCATGCAGGCCCACAAATACATGCAGGGGTGATGCAAGTGTGCGCATATACATAGAGGCCAGAGGACTACCTGGTGGGTATCATCTTCAAAAAGCCCACCCACTTCCTCTGAGACCTTTTTTGTTTTAACTTTTGACTTTAATTTTAATTTTTTTTTTTCCTTTTCGAGACAGGGTTTCTCTGTGTAGTTTTGGTGCCTGTCCTGGAACTCACTCGGTAGCCCAGGCTGGCCTCGAACTCACGCCTGGCTCTGCCTCCCGGGTGCTGGGATTAAAGGCGTGCGCCACCACCCCTGGCTGGCTTTTGACTTCTGAGCCCCAGTGATCCTCCTGTCTCCACCTCTCCCAGTGCTGGGATGACAGGCATGCATCACCACGCTTGGGATTTGTATGTGCTTGCTGGGAATCGAACCTGGGTTCTCATACTTCTGAGATAAACACTTCACTGACTGAGCCATCTCCCCAACCCCCCAAGTCACTTCACCTTTGGGTCCTTGAACCCTGACTAGGGCAGCGAGACAATGGAGAAAAGACACAAGGACACCCAGAAAAGCTGGAATCAGATGGAAAAGTGGCGGCACCCCAGAAGTTCAGCTCATTTATGATATACTATGTACAGGGAAGGTTGATTAATGCATACAGCTGAACAGGGAGGCGGGGTGTATGTGTACAGCTGAACAGGGAGGTGGGATGTATGTGCACTCTGAACAGGGAGGCAGGAGGTATGTGCACAGCTGAACAGGGAGGTGGGGTGTATGTGCACAGCTGAACAGGGAGGCGGGGTGCATGTGTACATCTGAACAGGGAGGCAGGGTGCATGTGTACAGCTGAACAGGGAGGCAGGAGGTATGTGTACAGCTGAACAGAGAGACAGGTTAGGCTGATCTGGGTAGACCCAGTCTTTGTAGGGGAGCAGTCTTCAGACTCATCTGGTGGGTTGCGGGGGAAGATATGGTGGACATTTTCTATCATACTATCAACATCCACACAAGGATCAGAGGAAGCATTTCCCCTCCCTCTGAGCTTCCACACAGGAAGGCTTTGCCATCAGCCTAACCAGGGGAAGGCTTTGCCTCGCCCACGGGTGAAGGCACTGGGGTCCTGGACATGGCTGTGTCCACGTCACCAGCATACATTCTCTCCAGACTTCTCTTGCTCCCTACGTCACAGAGTTACCACTTACCTGTGAGGAGTAGAAGTCTGAAGTAAAAGATAAGGCCCACTCCTGCCTTCACTGTGGGTTTTCCTTATACATACAAACCTACGCTAACATTTAATTTATAAATTAGACGCAGTGAAAGATTTCAACAATAACTAATCGATAATTAATTAATTAGTAACCAATTAATTATTAAATTGGACAGCTATAACAATATGCTGTAATAGACCAGCTAATCTCATTTCTTAGGGACATTATTAAGTGAAGTAAGAACATGAATACAAGAATTATGATGCTTGCACAGTCCCTCTGATCACCAAGAGAGCTTCTGAGTGATGAAGGGGAAGGCAGTATATACAGAGTAGATACGCTGTACATGGTGATGGTCCACATCCAGACAGGACAGAGCTTAACAGTGCAAGGTTCTGTCACACTACTTCAAAACAATGTGCAATTTGGACTTACACACTACTTACAACTAGAGTTTTTCATTTAATATTTCCAGGCCACTAGCAACGACGGGTAACTGAATGTATGGAAGCAAAATTGCTTACAAAGAGGCACGAGCATAATCTATTTATTCAGTTTACTGAAAATTTGTCCCAGTACTGTATACTTAAATTTCCCGTAAGAAAAATAACGAGTTCTAATGGATTTCACATAACACAACCCACAGCCCCCATCCAGTCCCCCTTCTACTTTCGTACAGCCTAAGACCCAAAAAATAGTTTCTACACTTACCAATAGTTAAAAAAAAACACCAAAAGAAAACCATTTCATGACATGTCAATATTATAGGAAATCTTAAACCCAGCGTCCATAAATAATCGCTGGAGCAGGGCCAGGGCTGGTTTACATAGCATCTATGTACATGCCCACCATAGCAGAAACAGCTGGAGAACTGCACCGGAGGCCGTGTGCTGCACAAAGCCACAAGTACTTCTTACCCAGCCCTTTACAGAGACTTTGGCACTGCCCCCGCCTGGGGTACAAGGGAGCAAGAGCGATGACTCTCAAATATGAAGTGACTTTTTTGGAGAATCAGTTAGTGCTTTGACAAGAAGCAATTTGGCTATGGGCCGTGTGACTGACAGCAGAGATAAGTAGTCGGTCTGGGAGCAGAGATGTCTGACATAGGGGAGGGCTATGTTAACATTCTTTTTGGAACGATCGCTGCTTTCTTGATGATTGATTTCTCTCCCCATCCCCTGCAGGAATTTGATCAGTTTGATGAAATTTCATTGATGTCAACTATACGATTATCTGTGTCCTATCCTAAGAGCCGTTTGGCTCAAAGACAACACACAGCCCTTTTATAATCCTTTCTCTTGTTTAAGCAGGAAGTCACCACTCAACAGTAAGGAATTTAAAACAAATCCCACAAAGTTTCATGTTTGGTTTAAAATGTGAAGTATTTGTAGTCTGGGGAGAGTATCATCTTGGCTGTCCCCAGTGAGAACACATGGCTTGCTTTCCGGTTCAGTAAGAGGGTTGCACCTTGCCCTGGAGTCAAATATAATTACAAATATTCCCCTCTGGGGAATGTCTTCTAAGGTTTTCACGCTTTCTGTGAACTCAAACATCTCCCTCTTTGCCTTCCGCAGTTCTCAGGCTTACTGTATTTCATCAGCCTAAAGACGGTGTTTGAGATCAGCAATTGTGAGAGATCATTTGTTTTTACAGCGAAGAAGAAAGAACAGAGCGGAGGCCAGACCTAAAAACCCAGGTCTCTCTGAACGCTTCTCATCTCAGAGAAAGATATGGGTTTCTCGTTGTTGTTTGCAAGTCGGGATGAATACAGTAGTGGACACGTCCTTGTGACTAACTAAAATATCAGTTAGGGATTTTTAATAACTTCATTACAAAGTTAGAGAAAACAGTAGGGCAGGAGAAGAGGAATTAGATTATGGGGAAAGTGGAAATTCCTTGATGCATTCCAGTTTAAGGTAAAATAAAAATGACTTGTGTCAAATCCAAAAACAAAAACAAACAAACAAAAACTAATAATGCCATCCCAGCATGGTAGCATGTACCCATAATCCCAACTTTTTTGAAGGTGGGACACAAGCATCACTTAAGTCCAAGCATTCTGGGCTAGCTTGTGCAACACATCAAGACCCTTCTAAATAGTAATAATAGAGACGACAGCTTCATTATCAAGAGGGTAGTATTGTTCATAACTAATAACTGCAGTGAAGGGAAGTGCTTTCTCCAAGCATAATAAGCGTTAGTAAACAGGGCCACAGACTTGGTGACGTGTTTGTTTGTTTGTTTGTTTGTTTGTTTGTTTTTGGAGACAGGGTTTATCTGTGTAGTGCTGGCTATTCTGGAACTTACTCTGTAGAACAGGGTGACCTCAAACTCAAAGATCCGCCTGCCTCTGCCTCTCTGGTACTTGGAATAAAGGTGTGCGCCACCAAGCCCAGAGACTGGTGGTATGTGACCTCAGCACTTACCAGCAACCACGGACATTTCGTCAGCTGCTTTAACTGTGACAGGGAAACACATCCCTCCTAACAGAAATATGTAAAGGCCACTCACCAGGGAGGGACTGCTCAGTAGAGGGAGTTGGACAAACGTCTACAAAAGCCAACAGGAGTGTGAGAAATTAGGACCTCCCCACCCGCAACCCTACCTCAGCCAGACCCAGTGCGAAGCTCTCTGAGTTCCTTTAGAGCCTGGTTGGCCTCAGCCTCCCGGAAAGTGGTAGAAAGCTGGCCTTCCGACCTGTTCCCAGGTAACAAGAAGCCAGGGCCCCACCTCCAGGGGCCAATTAAAAGGAAGGTCTCACATGAGGCTGAGTCCTGAGCAGGGATCCCAATTAACAGGATATACTTTAAAAACGGAGGGGGGGGGGGAGGAGGAGGAGAAGAAAGGAGGAGGAGAAAGGGGGAGGAAGGGAGGGAAGGAGGAGGGGGGAGAAAGGGAGGGAGAGAGAGAGAGACAGAGAGAGAGAGACAGAGAGAGAGAGAGAGAGAGAGAGAGACAGAGAGAGACAGAGAGAGAGAGACAGAGAGAACACCAATTAAGTAGTTACAACTGCTGGGTCTCACTAGATCCCCCAGGGCACAGGGAACTTCCCGGAAACTGAAGGGCGTGTTCCTTGCGCTCTACTGGCTCCCCACGGCCTCACCCTGATGGGGAAAGGAAGTATGTGTGTTGTTTCTCTATTCCACATCCTTTGAAAAAGAGTGTTTTCAGTTTGAAAAAACGTTAATAGTATTTTTGAAAGGTCAACCTGCTGCATAAGACATCAATAGAACTGGCCCAAACGTTAGGTTTCTTGTTACTGTATCGCTGACAACATTGAAAAGCGCCGAGGTGCCTCTAGAACGCAGAAAGATGCCCAGACTGTGGATGACATCGGGTGGCACTTTTGCCAGGGAGCGCAGTGGGAAGCACTTCACAGACAGGATGAAACAGTCGCGAAGCCAGCAGACATCAGCCAGCTGGTGAGCCCCTGTCGCTCCAGGCTGATGCAGCTGGGGACATGCGTGGGAGGCAGTATGCTCCATGTATGCGGGCGGGGGTGAGCCCCACGCCACAGAACTAGAAAACTCAGGCGCTGAGATTAATTTGACAGTGGGCCTGCGAGGTCTAGGCAGCAGGTGCTTGCCACCAACGCCTACAGTCAGCTTCTAGTGAGTGTTTTCTGAGTGTCTGGTTGCTTGTTTAAATGTTTTGCCGAATTCAAGATTAATCACGAACCAAGTTAACACTTTCCAAACACCTGGGACTACTCTGGGCAGCAGGGGTTTCTAGGGGCGGGGGTTTGGGGGGGGGGGGGGGAGGATGAAGGTAGGAGCAAACAACAGTGGCCCGGGTCCTAGTTTGAGCTATTTGAGTCGTGGAACAGGGTCAAGTACTTTGATGCCATGCATCCTATGGAACCAACTAAGCTGAGTCCAGGTAAGTTTGGCGGCTCTGTGACCCTCTCGGCTCCAGAGTCCAGAGGCCACCAGTTCTGCTCCCGAGGGCGTGGCCTTGCCACACTCCCCACGTGGCCCTCGCCTTTCCCCTCCCCGATCGCGGCTGGCCCAGCCCCCACCAGCCTAGCTCAGGCGGGCCTCATGGATTCGCAGTCCCGCTGCGTGGTGGTGACCGGTAAGCCCGCATTTCCCTGCGTTCCGGGTGGCTGCTGCTTTCTGCTGGAGCCTGGAATGCTCACTTGCTCGACACGGCTTGTAAACAGCTCTCCCAGGGGAACATGAGTGGCAACTGGTTGGTGGTGGTAGGAATTCCTGATGGAAGCTGACTTCCTGTTCTGCCCTATTAAAAAACACAGGCTTTCCTGCCTCTGAGCCCCCTTCTCCACAAATAACTCGAGTGGCATGCACGGAGGTGCCACTTGTGGCTTAGATTCACTCAGACGTGTTTGCCCTTCAGCCCCTTGGGGAGGAGCTCAGGCTGTCACCTGCTGTCCCTAAGCCTAGGACCCAGTGGAAAGGGTAGAATTGCAGGCTCAGACAGGACAGACCCACACCAGACTCACACTGTCCTTCCACAATGACTGCGCCTTGATGGCGTCTGCAGTCCCCACCCCCACCCCCAGGGTGCTCTTGCTGCTATGGGAACACTAAACTAACCAACGTACACACACGCACTGGTTGATACCTCTGAACCCCTTTACACACACACACACACACACACACACACACACACACACACTGGTTGATGCCTCTGAACCTCAAAAGGTCAGCCTGGAAGTAATGGTGGCTGCTCCACCCTCAGCGGCACATCTGAAGTCTCAGCGGCACATCTGAAGTCAGCCATATGTACCTTGCCATTGTCAACAGCTGGTCCCTAAGGACTGGCTCTTTGCTTACAACACTCTTATTTTTAGTTAGACACCAAAGCGATTTATTTATTTTTAGTCAGGCACATTTGGCACATTTCAAATTTTTCAACTTGTATTTGATAAAGGGGACACAAAGGATTCCTGTCACCTGTCTTAATTAAAAGCTATTTCGGACAGTGGTTCATACTATCAACCAAAAGAGAAAAAAAGAAAAAAGAAAATTCTTTTGAAACACTTCTCTCCCCTTGTACTTTTATCTTTTTCCTCTAGGTTCAGAGACTGAATGGTTCAAATTACACTTGGCTTCTTCAGGAAACCACCCATAGGCTCCGTAAAAGCTGTGCCTGTCTCAAAGGAAATATGGGCATGGAAATGTACTGCCCCCTCTTAGACTCCTAGCTTACCCTACATTCCTCTCATCAGCCTGCAGTTTGCCTGCAAGTAGCTGGCAGTCAGGGGCCACTGGGAAGTGCCCACTAGACTCCAGAGTGTGGCCTGCCTTTATTAGCCATGTTTTGAGGTACCAGGGGGCAGGCTCTTCATTTAATTGGATGTGCTGAGTGTGTAGATCTTGTCTTGACGATTGGCATGTAGACAGATGGTAGAAATGCAAGGACTCCAGCAAACAGCCTGAAGATCAAGGTATTGGCTGGTACCAAGAGTAAAACGAGAGACCAGGCGAGCCCACACCTTTCAGGGTCCCCCGATTCCACCAGATTTCCCTGGCTGATTTCCCCACTCCACTCCAAGGCAATCTTAGTGGCAAGGCTTAGCCCAGCAAAAACAGGACCTGCTAACCTTGCTCTCTGAGTTATTTTTTCCTAATTTAAAACAAATAAGAGATGTAGTTTTTGCAAGGCTGAGTATGATTCTAAAGCACATTATGTATATGTGGATGGATTTTTATTATTCTAGGAGGAAGCTGGCTTCTCGATATTTTTTACTTAATCTCAACATTTTCTATGCTTTTTTTTTTTTATGGCTGCAGGCTTCCCCAGCAGCTGCAAGACTGTGTCCTATCAGTCAAAACCAGATGGTGCTCCTGGGCTGGTGGGACAATCTGTTGAAAAGCTTTCTGTTCCTTGAGGTTTTTCTCCCTGTGAACCAATCCTGTTGGTGGGTCAAGACCCATACACTCAGCAGTTGCCAGGCACAGCTGGGTCCCCTCTCCAGCACTGCCACCTACTCTAGAGGTCCTGGGGTCCAGGGACTTGATGTAGAATCCTGACCTTTCACAGTCTCCAATTTGTGGGAATTGAGAAACCTGCTGAGAGAATCAGGGGAGGAACTCAAACCCTCAGTCATACTCCAAATAAAACAATGCTGACCCTACCACGCTGACAGACTAGCCTCCCCCGACAGGAGGTCACACACTTTTCATTTTAGAAATATTAGAGATCAAGAGGAAACTGTAAAGAAATACACAGAGAACTCCTTATGGCTTTCACAGAGTCACCTGATCCTGAAGGTGGAGACGGGGAGAGGGTGGGGGAGGGGAAAGGAGAGAGGGTTTGAGGGATGACAATGTGTGCATGCACTCACCAACAGCCCTATACCATTTCAACCAGTGTGTAGCTCCCTGGAATTACCTCCACAATCAAGCTGTATAACCACAAACTCCCTCACGCTACTCCTTTACAGCTTCTTCCACATCCTTCCCCATCCTAACACTAGGCGTGTGAACATCCAGATTCATTTCGATGTGATCAAATATCCAGACCAAAAAACCCAACCCACCAACCAAGCAAACAAACAAACAACGCCCCCCCCCCCCCCCCCGCCCAAGAAAATCCACAGAAACAGACAAAACCCCAAACCAACTACTTAGAGGGTAAGGAGTTTATTTCAACTTACAACCTCAGGTTACAGTCCATCCTCATGGGGAAGTCTGAGCAGGAACTTCAGACAGCCAGTCATAGCACATCTACAGCCAGAACAGAGAGAAGTGCGTGCATGCTTGCTCTCTTGTGCTCGCCCGGCTTGATTGCACCATTCTTGTATGGTTCAGGACCCACAGCCTAGGGAATGGCGCTGCCCGCAGCACACTGGGTCTCCCCATATCGGTTAACAAGACAGTCCCCAGCAGCCATGCCTACACGCCGGCCCCATGTAGACAATCCTTCACTGGCTGACAAAGCTGACCACCACAGAGTTAGTTTTGCTGTTGATCATGTTGTTGTCACAGAATGTCTGACAGGAACCGTAGACAGAGGAGATATTTAGCTCTGGTCAGAAGTTTCAGCCCACCATGGCTAACACCATCGTATAGGAGCCCGTGGTAAGGGAGAGCGTCATGGCGACAGAGGAAAGTAGAGGAGACGGCTGTTTCTCTGATGGTGGACAGGAAGCAGCGTGGAACAGTGATAGGAATGGGTTAGGGCAAGAGAGAGCCTCAAGGACATGCTCCCAGTGATCCCTTCCTCCAGCCAGGCCCTATCTTCTACCTCAAAGTAGTCGATTCAAATTTTAAATCATCCAAAAAGGAAAATTTTGAGCCGGGCGGTGGTGGCGCATGCCTTTAATCCCAGCACTCGGGAGGCAGAGCCAGGTGGATCTCTGTGAGTTCGAGGCCAGCCCGGGCTACGGAATGAGTTCCAGGAAAGGCACAAAGCTACACAGAGTCTCGAAAAACCAAAAAGAAAACAACTAAGAAAAAGCAACTAATACAGCTTAGATTTCAGTTCAACATTTGTGTACACTTGTTCCTAGCCTTTCTACCATGGAAGTGGATAGCCCCCTCTTTTGTTTATTTATTTATTTGTAACGTATTTAGTGTGTGTGTGTGTGTGTGTGTGTGTGTGTGTGTGTGTGTGTGTGTGTGTGTGTGTGTTCGAGCACATGCACGTGCCTGAGCCATGTATGTTTGTGTGCCTGTAGAGGTCAGAAGAGGGCAACAGATCTCCTGGAGCTGGAGTTATAGATAGCTGTGAGGCTCCACACATGGATGCTGGGAACCAAACAAGTCCTCTGGAAGAGCAGCATGGTGGTTTAGCTTTGCTATCCACTTGATCCCTCTGAAAAGAGGGACTCTCCACTGAATTGCCTCCATCAGACTCATCTGTGTACATGTCTGGGGCATTTTTGGGATGGCTAATTGATAAAGGAGGGTCTGGCCCACTATTGGCAGTGCCACTGGGCATGTGGTCCTGGATTATATAAGCAAGCCGGTAAAAAGCATCCATCTGTGGTCCCTGCCTCCAGGTTCCTCCCTTGAATGCCTGCCTCCTTGACTTCCCTTGATGATGGGGAGTAACCTATAAACCAAATCCACCCTCTAGTACCCGAGTTGGTTTGGGGCAGTGTTTCTCAGGGCAACTGCAACCTCTTAACCTCTGAGGCATCTCTCCAGCACCCCCCTACACACACCCTTTTCTTTTGGACTCCCCCACTGGGCTTCATACAGAGAACCTTGAGGAAGCACCCAGATTAGCAAGGTTGCAGGCATTCTCTGGGTCCTACAGAACTTGTCACTAAGTGGCCTGGGCTGGCTAGGACAAACCTCTGGGTATCTTTGCTTTCAGGTTTTGGACCCTTCAGACAGCACCTGGTAAATTCCAGCTGGGAAGCCGTGAAGGTAAATCCTGCCCCAGGCCAAGCTGGCTCCTTCCTTCTGTGGCTGTTGAGAAACCCCAGGACTCCTAGTAACCAGCATCACCATGGAGGGAGGACAAGCTGGTGACCCCGGAAGAAAGGCTTGTCTTTGGCCCTTGCGTGGTGTGACTTGCGTGGCCAAATTCTTCTTCCATTCGTGGCTAAGGGACATTCCTAGGTGGGGTACACAAGTCCCAGTGTAGGCTCTTTGCGCCTAGAACTAAGTCCTTGTCCTCTCCTCTGGATGGTGAGCCTGGGGAAAGCCATCTTCACCAGCTTGAGTCCTCACGCATGACAAAGCCTGTGTTGCCGGGCTTCCCTGAGGACCCAGGTCAGTGTGCAAGGCTGCTTTGTGTGAGCATGGCGTGAGACACAGCATGAGCACTTAATAAATGGTCTTTACTGTCAACAGCACGCTTGCTTTCAAGGATGTGACTGACTTGGAGAAGGCACGCCCTCTGACTGCCCACTGTCCACAAGGAGGCCCGGTGTCCCTGACCTGTTAGGCCTCCCTGGGCCAATTGTCTGCCCTCAGTCCTCACGTGGGTGTCACTTAGAGGCTCTAGATATTCACAGCTGCCTGTTCACACTTGGCTTTCAATTTCACACCCCTGTTAGATCCAGCCAAATGTGGGGACTGGAGTCCATTCTCAGGGTTTCCCAGTCAAGCTGAACATGTAGCAAAGCTACTAATGTCATGCACCCAAGGCAGCCACAGCATTGATTTTGTGGTCTGTCCACACAAAGGCAGGCAGGAGACTTTTGACCCTCGAGTTAGCTTTTAGGCTTTTGCTTTTCCAATCACGAAAAAGCTCAGAGAACTTTGGGCTTCCTGCCAAGCCTCGCGGTGCCACACAAGGTAACAGAGAGGCCAGGACCCGGCTTTCATGAGCTCCTGGCTTTCTGCAGCTAGTCCCTGATCAGCAGGACTTCTGCCAAGTCCTCAGTGGTCCCAGACCCTTCTGTTTCTTTCTGCAGCCATGAACAGTGCAAAAGAGGCAGGCTGCTTCTGGTTCACCGCTCAGTTCCCTCAGTTGCAAGGAGTGGGAGGCAAATGAGCTACCCTAGTTTTTCAGTGCCTCAGTTCCCCCCCCTTTTTTTTAAAAAATATGTATATATGAATATGGTGATGGTTAAGGAGGTCACTTAAAGTCCCAGGGACAGCTTGCGCATGCTGATGGAGCTCACAGTCCGTTGCCACCAGAAGGCTTTTCTGTTAGACAGGTTCGCGGCAGCAGGCACATGGGATGAGATGGGCAGATCAGCACAGGAAATGGAAGAACGGTGAGGATTACTTGGGAGGCTCAAGGCTCATTAAGGTTAGTGAGCCAGAGCAGAAAGAGTCAGTCTGGGAATTCCAGGAAGTAGCAGCAGGGTAGCAAACTGGATGCTCTGAGGGGCAAGCTTCTGTATATAGCCAGACGTGCAGAAAACCAAGGATAGCTCTGAGGAGCAAACACTCACGCACGCACGCACACATGCACACACACATGCACACACCCATGCTACCGGCTGAGAGAAGTTGGCATACACAGGAAAGGCTGGTAAGGACAAGTTCTATGTTGATGGTTGGGGATGTGGCTTAGTTGGTAAAGCACTTGCCTAGCATGCATGCAGGCCTGAGTACCATCCCCAGCACGACATAAAATGAGGCATGGTGGCCTATACCTGTATTCCCAGTTCTGGGGAGGTAGAGGTAGTAGGATCCGAAGTTCAAGGTTATACTCAGCTATACAGTGAGTATGAGGCCAGCTTGGCCCATATAAAACCCTATCTCGCCAGGCGGCAGTGATGCACGCCTTTAATCCCAGCACTCGGGAGGCAGAGGCAGGCGGATCTCTGTGAGTTCGAGGCCAGCCTGGTCTACAGAGCGAGATCCAGGACAGGCACCAAAGCTACACAGAGAAACCCTGTCTCGAAAAACCAAAAGAAAAAAAAAAGAGAAAGAAAGAAAGAAAGAAAGAAAGAAAGAAAGAAAGAAAGAAAGAGAAAAAGAAAAAGAAAAAAATGACCCTATCTCAAAAAGAAAAAGAAAAAAAATGTGAGCAGTAAGCAGCTGGAGATGCAATCTAGGCTCAACCGACCTTGAGTCAGGTTAAGCCATCATAAAGGATCCTGCATCAAAAACTCTGACTGCTGCAGATGCTCATGTAGTTTCTTGTGAGGATTTAAAGTTCAAACTTCTTGGGGCAGGCATGGTATGGTGGTGCACACCTTTAATCCCAGCACTCAGGAGGCAGAGGCAGGCGGATCTCTGTGAGTTCAAGGCCAGCCTGGTCTACACAGTGAATTCTAAGACAGTCAGGACTATACAGAGAGACCCTGTCTTAAAATAAACAAACACAAACCCAAACACATGACAATAATAAAATAGAGCTAAAACTGAAATGTCTTTTAAAGGAATATGAACTAACTATCAATTCCCAGCCTAAGATCACCAGATACACAAGAAAACAAACTAACATGTAGAAAAATCAGTAGAAGCCAGTTTAAAAAACAGAACTATAGGCAAAAATTTAAAAACAGTCAGAGAAATAACAAGAGACCATTAAAAAAAAATCAGGTACATTGGAAATGAGTGACAGAACTCAGAGAAATTAGAAATGTAGCTGCTAGGAGAAAACAACTGACTTCAAAGACAGGTCAGAACTGTGATAAGTGAAAGATACCAGTCACACCGGGCGGTGGTGGCACACACCTTTAATCCCAGCACTTGGGAGGCAGAGCCAGGTGGATCTCAGTGAGTTCGAGGCCAGCCTGGCCTACAAAGTGAGTTTCAGAACAGCCAGGGCTGCTACACAGAGAAACTCTGTCTTGAAAAACCAAAAAGACTATATATCATTTGACTCTCCTTGTATCAAAGTCCAGATCAAGCAAATATATTGAGAGAAAAAGTAGGTTAGTGGTTGGCTAGGGTGGGAGGACCCTGAAGAGATGACAGGAGAAAATAGATATGAATTTTCTTTAAAAAAAATACATTTATTTATTTGTGTGCTGGGGTGGGTGTGCAGGCATGCTGTGTGTGTGTGTGTGTACCATGGTTTGCCTGTGAAGGTCAAAGGTCATCATGTAGGAGTTAGTTTTCTCCATCCCCTGTGTGGGTCCTAGGGGTGGAACTCGGGTCATCAGGGTTAGGTATCAGGCACCATTGCCCACTGAGCCTTCCAGGTATGAGGTTTCTTTGGGTTGTGATTAAAAGGTTCTGACACCGATTGTGGTGATGCTTTGTTCTATAACTCTCGGTGATAATGGTGATATCACTCTGAGTATACTGAAAGATACAGAATTATAAAATCTAAATAGGTTAAATACATTATATGTGAATAACCTATCTCGTAGGAGGTAGATGATAGAGAGATGATAGACTTTACCCACCTATCCACATACATAGCAGTTCAGAAACACATGAAGAAAAACTTAGTAAACTAGAATATAGATATGAAGATAATACCCAAAAGACAACGTAAAGATGGACAAGGAAGTGTAGGGGAGATAATGTAAATAATAGTGAAATTCTGTTTAATTGGAATTCCAAAAGAAGAGAACAGCGAGAATGGAAGGAAACAGTATTCAAAGACACAGTGATAAAGAATATTTCAGACCTGGGGCTGGAGAGATGGCTCAGGGGTTAAGAGCACTGGCTGCTCCCCCAGAGGACCCAAGTTCAATTCCCAGCACCCACATGGCAGCTCAAAACTGTCTCTAACTCCAGTTCCAGGAGATCTGACACCTTCATACCAATGCACATAAAATAAAGTTAAATAAATTATTTTTTTAAAAAGAATATTCCAGACCTGATGAAATATTTGAACTGCAGAGATAAGAACAAAGAAAATGGATTGCTGTGGGACGGTCTGTATGTCAAATGTGTTGCTCTGATTGGTCAATAAATAAAACACTGATTGGCTAGTAGCCAGGCAGGAAGTATAGGCGGGACTAACAGAGAGGAGAATTGAGAGAACAGGAAGGCGGAGGGAGACATTGCCAGCTGCCGCCATGACAAGCAGCATGTGAAGATGACGGTAAGCCACGAGCCACATGGCAAGGTATAGATTAATAGAAATGGGTTAATTTAAGATATAAGAACAGTTAACAAGAAGCCTGAGCCATTAGGCCAAACAGTTTAAATAATATAAGCGTCTGTGTGTTTATTTTATAAGTGGGCTGTCGGACTGCTGGGGCTTGGCAAGACTCGGAGAGAAAACACTCCAGCTACAATGGATACCTAGACATATCATAGTGAAGCTGCAGGCTGCAAAAGACTAAATAAGACTTCCAAGAGCTGAGGGAGAAGATGGTTCACTTACAAAAATGGACTAGGGGTGAGCCTTAGGTTTCAAATGCCCAAGCCAGGCCCAGTCTGCCAGCCAATCCGGATGTAGAACTCTCAGCTCCTTCTCCAGCACCCTGTCTGCCTGTGTGCTGCCATGTTTCCTGCCATGATGATAATGGACTAAACCTCTGAACTGTAAGCCATCCCCAATTAAATGTTTTCCTTTATAAGAGTTGCCAAGGTCATGATGTCTCATCACAGCAATAGAAACCCTAACTAAGACACTAAGGTTTGCAGATAGAAACACCTCAGATTCATTTCAAAGAATTTCCTAGAAGCACCTGAACCCAGAAAGACAGCCAATAAAACAGCGGTTCTCAACCTGTGGGTGCCACTCCTTTGGAGATTGCAAATCAGATATTTACATTATGATCCCTAACAGTAGCAAAATTACTGTAGTTATGTAGTAGTTACGAAGTAGCAACAAAATAATTTTATGGTTGGGGGTCACCACAACATGAGGAACTGTGTTAAAGGGTTGCGGCATTAGAAAAGTTGAGGACCACTTCAATAAGAGAAGGATTTTTGTAAAACATACCCTAGATCCATTGTGCCAACACATAATGTAACAGCATTTAAAATATACACAGCACAAGTAGCCAAGAGGTCAGGGCTCTTACCAATTTTTTTTGTTTGTTTGTTTTTTTGTTTTTTTCGAGACAGGGTTTCCCTGTGTAGCTTTGCGCCTTTCCTGGAACTCACTTGGTAGCCCAGGCTGGCCTCGAACTCACAGAGATCCGCCTGGCTCTGCCTCCCGAGTGCTGGGATTAAAGGCGTGCGCCACCAACGCCCAGCGCTCTTACCAATTTTGATAAGCTTGATATGTATAGAATTTCTCTTTATCCCCAAAGATGAAGTGGCCTCATCCTCCTTCCATGCTCGGTTTTTTGTTTTTAGGTTTATTTTTATTTTATGTATGTGGGTATTTTGCCTGTATATATGTCTGTGTACCTCATGTGTGCCCAGAAGGTGCCACATCCTGTGGAACTGGAGTTACAGGTGGTTGTGAGCTGCCACGTGGGTGCTAGGAATCAAACCTGGGTCCTCTGGAAAAGCAGCCAGTGCTCTTAGCCATCTCTCCAGCCCCTTCCGTGCTGTTTTGAACAACACTGATAATAAAGAGGACAAGGCCCTGAATCAGTACAGTAATATCCTAAATCCATTTCCATACCAACAAGCCAGAGTAAGATGACAGAGCCTTCAAAATGCTACCAGTGCCTGCCAGGCCCTTCCTGTGGGTCGCCCTAAACTCCAGTCTGGAGAAAATCCAGGGTCCTTAACTCACTCCAGAGTGTCAAGACAGCAGCCTCTCTCGGCTGTGTTTTGTTTGTGTTTCTAACAAATTTTTAATTTCACTGGGGAGATGGTCCCATCAGCAAAGTACTTGCTGGACAGTCATGAGGACCCAAGTTCAATCACATGGAACCCGTATGAAAAGCTGGACATACCAACATGCACCTAAAATCTCAGTGCTGGAGATCAGAGACAGGAAGGTCCTTGGGACTTGATGGCTACGCAGACTAGTGGAAACAGTGGGCTCCAGGTTCAGTGAGAGACCCAATGTCAAATAATGTGACTGTCTATAGAGGAAGACACCTGACAGAGACCTCGGTCCTCCCTCCAAGGTCCTCCAAGTGCACCGGCATACACATGCTGCCCCAAATGCATCTTGCAACTTCCCAACCATTTCTCCACCTCTGGAGGAACCTTCGGGTTCATGAGTCCCTGTCTGAATATCCTTGCAGATGGTTATTAGAGAGAAATGCAGTATAGAAGCAGGATGGTGGCAGGGTGGAGCCTGGAACTGGAAAACAGAGAACATCCCAGAGAGATGCAGCCTTGAGAGGCTGGTCCAGGCTGTGGACAGTGTTGAGCTGTGACTGCAGATGTCAGCACAGACATTGGGGAGCCGATTCATGGTAGCTCCAGCTGGCTGGCAACCCCAGGCCTAGGATGTCACCACAGATATTGCATCCCCCAGATACGGCATCCCAAATGAAGTAATTTGTGGCTTCTTTCTTTCTTTCTTTCTTTCTTTCTTTCTTTCTTTCTTTCTTTC
>CABHPH010143758.1:0-14899 GCA_902168325.1 Peromyscus nudipes | reverse complement strand
CTAGCCATCCTGATCTGGGGTGACACAGCATACTGTCCACTACCCCATCTCCCCTTCCCTGGAAACTCAAAGCTGAATTTTAGGTCAAAGTATGACCTAAAAAGGTAAGTGAGAAGAAACTGGGGGTCTGGTGACATCCACGTCCCCTGGGCCATCCTGGCTTCATTCCAGGACAGAGCAGGCTAACCCACTCCTCCTAGCTAACCCCCTCTCTAGGGCCTGAGCCGGCTCCGAATCCTCCACAGCACTCCAACAGGCCTTGGCGCACTGCCTGGGAGTTGGTAGGGCTGTGCATGCCCCACTCACTGTTCCTGTAGAACAGTCGTGTGGGGAAATTAGACCAAGTCTGATGTCATAATGAAACCCATTCTTTATATGCCAATTAAAAATAAAAACAATTTAAATAATAACACAAAGAAGTTTCAAGCTGGTCTTTTGTTTGGATGGCTTGCCTAACTTGTGAGAAACGAGGCTCTCCTGGTGACGGGACAGGACAAGGGTGCCACCGGCCTCAGTTCTCCTGCTGACAGAATGGGGACAATGAGTAAGACCTCACCCGATAAAGCAAGCTTCAATACTAGCTAAACTCAAAACAGGCTCCCTGGCTCCCTCTGTGACAGAAGCTCCAGTCATCCATACTCTATAATTCGGACATATAAATTACCTGGCTGCTCGGGGCCTTAATGTGGAATTGAGGAATCCTGAACACACAGAGAACAGGTTTTACTCTAAGGTACCATTTCCTTCTGAAGTCAGATGACATCCTAGGTACCCCAAGATAACCTGTGGTGACAGCTACAAACTCATCAACAGCTTTCCCTTATGCTGAAGAACAAAGGGTTAATCAAAGCAGGGCCAAGTTTTAATTTCTCACCAAACCTTCTCTCTAGGATGTTACACTAAACAAGCTGAACTATTCCAGATCAACTAAATTGTCAATTCTTACTAACATTTACCAGCACAAAATTTGAAGATAGATCCATGATAAAAGGAAACTAGGAAGATGCTGATGCAGTCAGATTTTCACTATTCGGAAGATCATGTCCCCTCACATTCTGAGAGCCATCCTCCCTTCCGGCTCACCTCTATGCAGTCTGTACTAAGAACATTGAAACGATCTAATTTGAAAGGTCAGTGGAAGGGCATCTGGCTAGTTGAATGTCTGAGTGTTTCTACCTTATGCCCTCTTCCATACCAACATGGTGGTCATCCGCTCTTCCAGTCTGTGTGCCCTGAGGCACATGTCTTAGAATCACTTTTTGAAGGGTCAGGAATTCTCAGAGGTAGGCATCATAAAAGAGAACCTGCTCTAACAGTTCCATGGGGATGGTGGCATGGTTTACCGTGGGGACCTAAAGGCATGGTGCCTGCGCTAGACCCCAATCCCCACTGTTGGAAGCTCCAACAACCTGTTCAAGCTACCCAACTTCACTAAGTTTCTCGTCTGCACAACAGGAGCGTAGCTAGTAAGCAAGACTCAGAACAACCCTATCCCATGTTAGTGAATAATGAAAGATTCCAAACACCAGGAATGTGACTATATTGCATAATTTTTAAAGAGGCAAAGAAAAACAAATCTTCAACGCTTTGCTTTTCTGGAACTATCACTTATTATTGGAGATAAGACAGCACTATTTTCATGCTCCAAAAATAGAAGAGTGTACCTTGTTGCTATGGTGATCACTGGTTGAGATAAGAGCACCCTGCCAGAGAAAATTTGGAATGGAAAGCAGCCAATTACCTATGAAGGGCACTGCAGGGGACAGAGATGAGCTGTGAGCTCCTACAACTTTATCCCAAGTACAAAATCATTTCTTCCTCATCTTGACAACTAATATTGTTACTATAACAATATTGCAATTAAACATTTCTGCATTCTCTCTTTTAAAACAGAACCATGACAGAAAAAGTAAATTATGTTTAAAAAATTAGAAACAACTGTGAACATCACATTACTATAATCAAAATGTATTATTTAGGCATGGGGTGATATTGTGTTCCCCAAAATATTGTGCACCCTAATAAACTTACCTGGGGTCAGAGAACAGAACAGCCATTAGATAGACATAGAGGCCAGAAAATGGTGGCACACACACCTTTAATCCTAATATTCTGAAGGCAGAGATCCATCTGGATCTCTGTGAGTTCAATGTCACACTGGAAATAGCGAGGCATGGTGACTCACGCCTTTAATCCCAAGAAGTGATGGCAGGAAGCAGAAAGTCGTAAGGCGTGAAAACCAGGAACTAGGGTTGGTTAAGCTTTTAGTCTTTCGAGCTACAGTTCAGCTGAGATTCATTCTGGATGAGGACTCAGAGGATTCCAGTCTGAGGAAACAGGATCAGCTGAGGAATTGGCGAGGTGAGGAAGCTGTAGCTTGTTCTGCTTCTCTGATCTTCCAGCATTCACCCCAATACCTGGCTTCAGGTTTGATTTTATTAATAAGACCTTCTAACAATTCCTGCTACATAGGCAAGGTTACTGTTTCTCTGTAGCAAATATTAACACTGTGGAAGATACAAAGTTCTCCAGTTTCCAAAGCATAGTAAATATGTCCCAAATGCTTCCCTGTCCTAAATGGTCCTTCATTCCTAAGCCTCTTCCAGAAGATAAGGAAAACATCGAGCAGAGAAACAGTAATGAACAGAATAAAACCATGTCAGAAAGGAAATGAGCATGCAGCATTAAAAGTCTGTGAAGGAAGGAGGTGTGCAGAGCTTCACACTGAGAGGGTGCACTGGACCCTTGGGATCTGGAACAAATACCCTGGTACAAACCATGTAGGTGTGCTCAGTATCTACAGCCCCAGACTCCCTGCTATACCAAAGTAAGTTGGAACATACTGAGTTTGGAAGCTCAAGTCACAGAGGCTGATCACCGAATCCACTCTGGTTCCTGAAGGATGACACTGAGATGCCACAGTGAGGTGCTGGTTGGGAAGAAATGTCATCTCCACTGTGACTCACAGGAAGTGCAAGAGAGGACAGGGCAGGGGAAACTGCAGAAATGGAAACTCTTCAGCCTCGGCCCACTCCGCCTTCCCTGTGAAAGGCACTGTGGACAGAAGAGGACCTTCGGGCTTCCCACTCTTCTCCTATCTTCTCAGTCCATGCTGGGACGGGATTTGTAGAATGGGGGAGGGAGGATACACAAAGACCAGGAAACTGGGGAGAAGGCATTTCCCCTCAGGTCAGGCTTTATACAGTCTGTGAAGCCTTGGGAAGGCTAAGGAGCAGCTAAGGAGTCCAGAGGCAGTTTCCTGTGAGGTCACCCGAATGTATCCTACCCATAAATCTTGAAATTCTTAACTGAACCAATAAGACGAATATTTTGGATGTTTTTACAAGGATGTCATCAAGCAGCTCAAATTCCAAATTTGGAGGGTTTTTTTGTTTTGTTTTTTGGTTTTTTTTTTTTTAAGTGTTATCATGATGGTGGAGAGAAAAAAGCACTTCAATTTTAGATTCATTTAGATAAAAAACAAAACAAAGCAAAAAACAGATGAAGGGGCAGACTCAATTGTTTACTTTTTGCAGTTTCCATAAACAAAACAAAAACAAAAAAATCCAATTGCCTGCACCTCAAGAGAAATCACTGCTCTTTTGGCTGAGGGAAGAAGGGAAAGATGAAGTAATTTCAAGAATGCTGACGGCATGTTAATTCTTTAAGCTCCCCAACCCTCACACCAGTTCTCACATCTTTTTCCTCTTCCAGTCTTCCGCCTGAGATGCACATAAGAATACAGCCATCTTCTTACCAGTTATTCTCTCTCTCTCTCTCTCTCTCTCTCTCTCTCTCTCTCTCTCTCTCCTTTTAGCCTCTTATCTTTTGACATCGGAGCTCCCGAGGGAGACAGAGGCATGTGCGTCAAAGCCGAGGCATGCATACTTAGTGTAGTTTTTGAGAGGCAAAGACAAGGAGTCCCCACCAAATTCACACAGGATAACTGTTTCCTTCTAATTAAAACATGCAGTAAATACACTGGATAGGTTACTTGCAAGTAACTAACTTACCAAAACCATGTTCATTGACTCTATTGGTCCATTATATAGCAATAGCTAAATTTTCTTATAACAAGGATAAATATACTCTAAATAAAGTGTAATGGACTGGCCGGGCTTGGCGAAGTATGTCTTTAACCTTAGTTCTCGGGAGGCAGAGGCAGGTAGCTCTCTGTGAGTTCGAGGCCAGCCTGGTCTACAAAGCAAGTTCCAGAACAGCCAGGACAGCCAGAAACCCTGTCTCGTCTCAAAAAAAAAAAAAAAAAAAAAAAAAAGGTGTAATGAACATACTAAGCACCAGGAATTAAGTTTTGTTTATAAGTCATTAAAATGAATACATTGCTTTGCAATCTCAATTAAAAATAAAAAACACAGATCACTGCAAAAAATCTCTATCTCTAAGTACTTGAAAACAAGTAAGTAAGCATTGTAGATCTGAGTGTCTCTAGACTTCTCAATGGAAGAACTCAAGTTTAAAATGCGGTTCTATAACACAGTTGCCTCCTTCTCCTATGTGGGGAGCATGTCTTCCATGTCTACGAGGATTGCTTGTTTCTAATCAATTTCCAGGTTATCTTTCTAGCTAACAGGTATGATGCAAGGAAGGTGAAGGGTGGAAAAGGTCAGGACATTTTTTTAATCCATCTAGGAGGGAAAAAATGGCAGATTCTTTCTCCAGCCTGCTATAAATGAAAAGGTTATGGGTCGTGTGAACAACATTTTGAACTTGACAGAACCTGGTGGAGAATGGGGAGGGCATGCCTGCAGAGGCCAGAGGCATATAATCCTCCTGAGTTGGAATTAGAGGCAGTTGTGAATTGCCTGACATGGATGCTGGGGACCAACAGCTCGACAAGACCAGCAAGAGCTCTTACCACTGAGCCGTCCTCTCTCCAACCCTGAAAGATTTTTAGGTCATGGTTTCCATGGTTGCTTAGCACCAAGTGACTGCGAGCGCTGGTGGGATGTGGAGGGATGTCTGTTTATATCTTGGCAGGCAGGAGGCAGAGAGAGAAGGAGAAACAGAGAGGCAGGAAGTGGGCAGGTATAATACACCCCTAAAGACCCCCCACCATGACCTATTTCTTCCATCTAGGTCCCATTTCAGTCTTCAGAACATTCCCTAAACAGTACTACCAGGTGGGAAGGAAACTTCCAAAACTTAAGCCTGTGGGGGACATTTCATAACCAAATTTGCTTCCATCAAAGGAAATGCTAGTGATATCTAAGGACAAAATATGATTGCATTTTCTTACGAGGCGAGTGAGCAGAAGAAGGCTGAAATACTTCCATGGAAAAGGAACTGTGGATTAAAATCTCAATCTCTCTCTCTCTCTCTCTCTCTCTCTCTCTCTCTCTCTTAAAATCTCTCTCTCTCTCTTAAAATCTCTCTCTCTCTCTCTCTCTCTCTCACACACACACACACACACACACAATTAAGCAAAGTAAATCATCTTACTAGTACAAAACAAAAACTAGTCTTTTATGTACTACTTAAGTAGAGAAATTACAAATTTTTATACACCGTAAACACACACTTTGGTATTGAAACAGAGAAAGAGGGCACTTTCCATCTCCTATTTTATAGGAAATTATCAATTAAAATTTATATATGAAAGTCCATCTTCCCATAACCAAGCATCACAGCTCCCTAGTAGAAACGGTAACTCATGGATCAGAATATCTCACTTCTTAAAAAGCAAAGTACAAGGACGATGTGGATCTGTGCACACAAATTCCAGAGAACAGCGCCCCAGGCTTCTGATTCTGTCAGACCTTCCTGTCACGTACATGACAGCACTCTAGGACGCTCATCTTTCAGCTGCTCTGTCCTGCTCTGACTTGCCAAAGCAAAGACAAGACCAACCTTCTATAATTTCTCCGCCGCTCAGAGAGCAAAGGGTGGGATTCTCCAGCGGACATTCCCTTTTACCTTTTCCACACTCACTAACTGCAGCACCTCCACTCCCCCTCACACCCTCCCCTGCACTTGATTTTTGTGTTTGCCAGCTCCATACATCTACGTAACACACTGTGGAAAACTGTTTGGGGATTCTGCTGTCACTGTTTTGCCTGGATGGGGATTGAACTCAGGACCCCACTCTTGCTGGTCAAGCACTCTACCACTGAACTATATCCCCAGCTTGACAAACTGTTAGCTCATTATGTTCTGATGCCAAACCAAATAGGTCTTCCTGTAAGAAGAGTGAAAATACACTACAAGTATCCCATTTTTACTTCTACTAACTAACATGAAAGGCATGGATAGAAACTCAAGTGGAGAAGTCCACTCAAATCCCACACTGGACTCATCTGCCCATAGCAAGTTCTTAGGTTTGTACATGGCTGCAGTGGAAGAGCTTTGCTGTACTGAGTACTATGCCAAAGTCAAGTCCATTCATCTTAGAAATGTTGTCAGCAGCAGTGTGACTAGCATGGCTGCCAGAGTCCTTCCAGGGCTGGCACCTTGGCTGAAGAGTGAGCCACCATTTCCCAGATCTGTCATCAAACCGAAGACGAGCACAGGAGCTTCCCAACCAGAGAAGTTCTCTTGGTGTCTTAGCAAACCACATCCTAGGTGCTGCCCGGTCACCTGGCCAGGCTAACTCAAGCCTCCAGCCCGGTCTCCAGTGGCTGTTATGAGACGGTCAAAGGCAGCCACTGGCCTGGCAGTCTTCCTCACTCTTGTGTTCTCTGTCCTTCCTATAACAGCCTCGGCACCTGACTTGCTCCCTTCGGGGACCTCCTGTCCTGCTTGGGAAGGAACTACCTCCCAGCTGTCCTAGTCAGCTCTGGTGGAATGATGGCAAGGCACTACTCAAGTCACAAAGTCAAGTCCATGCTGGGTCAGGAGCTGGCTCCAACGGTACGGAGCAAGCACAAGGACCCAAGTTCAATCCTCAGTACCCACCTGAAAAGCCAGGGGTGAAGGCACAAATTTGTAATCGTAGAACTGGGCAGGGAGGGTATTAAGGCAGATTCATGGGATTTGCTGGCTAGTCACCTGTATCAGTCAGTGTCCTATTGCTGTGAAGAGACATCATGACCACAGCAAATCTTATAAAGGAAAACATTTAATTGGGGTTGGCTTACAGTTCAGAGGTTTAGTCCATTATCCTCATGGCAGGGAGCATGGCAGTGTGCAGTCAGACATGGTGCTGGAGAGGGAGCTGAGAGTTCCACATCTCCTCAGCAGGCAGCAGAAGAAGAGAGAGCCACTGGGCCTGGCTTGGGCTTTTGAAACCTCAAAGGCCACCCCCAGTGACACACATCCTCCAACAAGGTCACCTCCTAACCCTTTCAAATAGTGCCACTTCCTGGTGACCAAGTATTTAAATCTATGGGGGCCATTCTTACTCAAACCACCACAATGGTCCAGCCTGTGTGACAATGATCTGGACCTTTGTTACAAATACGAAGATAGAAAGCACCTGAGGACTAACACAGGAGGTCACACGCACTGACTGTATACACGTACATGTACCCATACGAACACACACAGAGTTGTGTGAGTTGGTCAAAGAAAGAGGATCATTCCTAGATGAATTTTAGGCTCTCTGGCAACAGGGGAGGTACAGTTTCTTTGAACTGAACCCTGAAGAGCCATATTTATTGATTGCTACACAAAAGATGTTTTTTGGGTAAAACAAGTTCCTTATACCAAAGCCCCTGATCTAATCTATATGTTCTCTGAAGGAAAACATCACAGCCCTGCAAGCTTAGTCCTTACTGCGCACTGTGTGCAGTATCCAATAAGTGCAAGACACTCCAGGTGTGCAGGACCATCTTGTGACCAAAGTCATGCAAAGGCTGTAAAGCTCCTTAGGAAAAACGGCTCTAGAGATAACAGCAAACAATCACTGCTTTCCACAGTGATTTCTTCACTGTCTAAACACTTCTAGAAAAAAACTGCTCACTCTGATGTTTGCCCTAGATACAATGACTCTACTAATTTCTCCTCTACACACACACACACACACACACACACACACACACACACACACACACAAATAGCAACTCCATACTGAATCTCTGGGGATGCTAGACCCTACACCAAGAAGTGAGCACATCTACTTTCAGATGTGAAATCCCAAGATGCTTTAAAGTTCAGCAGATTACTCTGAATCCCTCCCACCCCAGTGTAAAGAACATGTTCAACCTTGCTTTCTGAAGCACTATGGGAAAATTCTCTGAGGCTGCTCAAGGAAACCCACTCATCGCCAGCTCAGCCAATGTGCCCATCTCTCTCAAAGCACAGTAAGATTCCTATCCCCAAGACCACACGTAAAGGTCTCTTTGACCTCTCCTGACTCCTCACATAGCATCAGCTGCCAAGCCCTGTTTGTTCTGATTCCTCAGATATATTCCTTTCTCACTGTCTGTCTCAGAGTCTGACACCATGCTTCGGGTATGATAAACATGTGCACACGAGTTCCATGGGCAGATACAACAGATAACTGTATTACTCTGAGATGTTCCGGTTATGTTCATGCAGCACAGCCCCTGCCTTCAGGAAATCATGGACCACTGTAAAGACCACTTTCCACAAATTGCTCATGTTTTAAACCTGTAGTGAGCTCAAGGCCCAAACAGGGGCTCACTGAAGTACGGATGCCAGGGTCTCACTCCCAGAGCGCTTGCTTGCATCAAATGGTGTATGCAGAGTCCAGAATCTGTACCTTCACCAAGAACCTGAGATTCATGGCCAACATCTGGCAAAGGCTGTGGCCAGCTGGACCATGGGGACGGTGGGGTAATAATGACTACAGTATACATTCCCAGCTGAGGCAAAACTACTTCCAAAGACACACACACACACCAGTAAGAGGAGAAAAGAGAAAGATGCTTGCGTTTACGACAAGTAAGAGTTGATCTGGCCAGGGTGACAACAGAACTATGCATGGAAGCTGCAAAACTGAAAGGCCACTTAGCCACGTGCAGAGAGGGCTGAGCAAGTGCAGTTGTCCATTTCAGTGGACAGTGAAGAGGGCGTGTGTGTGTGCGTGTGTGCGTGTGTGTGCGTGTGTGCTGCAGAAAGGGAGGTGTGGAAGACTACAGACCTAGGACTCCAGTTCAAGCCTTCTATGATGCCAATTTGAAATGAACATTCTGTGATCGTGTGTTATGTATGTCACACACCTTTAATCCCAGAACTGGAAAAGAGAGTTCAAGGCCACCCTGGTCTGCATAGCAAGTTCCAGGCCAGCCAGGGCCATATAGTGAGATCCTGTCTTAAAAATAAATAAGTGTAAATCTGAAAGGAACATTTTGCGTTTAATACAGACTTTTTCTTTTTAGTATTGACTTAGTACGTGCGTCTGTGCACGTGCACACTTGAAGATCAAGGACATTTGCAGAAATCAGTTCTCTCCGTCATCACTGGTGGCACACATGTCACCCACCAAGCCACCTCTCTGTCCCCTCGAACAGATGGTTTAACTTACTGTGTTTTCTGTACTTCCTTCACACTCTGTTTACCTTGATCACAACGGTTCCATGGAGCGTCTGTGTGCACTAACTCTACAAAGACAAAGTTCTCAAACCTATACAGCAGAGGACAAACCAATTCACCTGCCAATGTGGTATTAGTGTTTAACCACAAGGCAAAAATGGAAAAAATAAAAAATATCAAAGCTTTTCTCACTGACAAAAGAAACCCACTAAAGTAAATACTGGCTAAAAGAAGAAGCTGAAGGTGCTCTTTACGGCTGTGGCTGTTACCGCCTTCCCAAAGCTGAGCTTTCCTCAGCACACAAGAGTCTCAACGGCCCCTCTCTAATAATTTGCCTTTCAGCAACAGAGGACAGGGTCCAAACTACAAACAAAACAAAGACACAAAGGATGAAAAGAATAATTGAGCATTTCCCTGTAAACCTCTCCTCCCACCCATGATGAACGGGGCTGCAGAGTCCTAAGAAAGTCATCTCGAAGAACAGCTTGGAAGTGTTCATCGGAGGAACCCTTCCTCCCTCTCCACAGTCTGGGCCTGAGGGTCCACAGGCATCCTCTTCTCTAGAGCGGTGCCCAATCAGTGACACTCTTTCTTACCAATCAGACACGTGAGAAACAAGTGGCAGCGGAGATGAGAGCTCTGGGCTGTCTGGTAAAACGAGGACGGGCGAGAAAGCAGAGCAGTGGTAGATAATTCAGCAAAAATCAAACACGAGGCTGGCCGCTGGACCGCGCCCCCATCCTCCCTGAGAAAGGGCGGGCACAGAGGTAAAGTAGGCCATGGAATGTGATGGACAGACAGTTGGGAAGGAATGGGGGAGGTACCCAGGGTCCAGAAAGAATCAGCAATTTGGCTGAAGCACAGTGTGAATGGTTAGGAATTAACTACATACTCAAAAGCCTTCACCTCTCACCACGGCAGCTAGATAAACACCGGCTCAAGCTGAGAGGCCGCTCAGCCACAGCCAAACCAAGACCACCTGTCTTCATTCCTCACTAACACAATAGAAACTCCACCATGCCTTCATCTGCCCATCTGTTCAAGGTGTCTCAGTGAGTAGTTGGTTGGCTGGCTGGCTGGCTTGTTTGTTCTGATGAGGCCAATCTCACGTCTCAAGACTGAAATTTGAACAGGACAAGATGTGATAAGTCTGTATGTTTCTTCCTAAAAGTCCTTCACATTCACAGATTCCAGACATTCATACACACATACTCAGGAACCAGCTGTTCCAATTAGCAAACTGTTTAGATTTTTTTTTTCTTTCTTTGGCTTAAGAATATTACAAGGAATTTCCAGCAAGATGAAACTGCCATTCAAATTTGGCAGTTTTTAAATAGATGAGTTTTGTGTTTTTCAGGCTAAAAATAATAGTCTGCATGTTAAACTCCACGCTGTATAAATAAGCTTCAATTCACAAGACTCAAGCAAGTGAGGGTCTGAGCAGGCAGCAGAAACAAAGCTACAAGAAGACTATTTCTGGAATAAGGCTGGGTGTTTGGGAACCTCTAACACTGAGAGCTTTCCCGGCAGAAAACAGGTACAGTCTCCCAAACACACTCCAGGGCTCTTGATGCTTGTGAGGTGAAAGATGAATGTGCTGTGGTTGGGGAGAATGGGAGCCATTCTGCACCCAGGGGTGTAAACGTGGCACCATGCTTCCAGCTCCCAGCCAGAGGCGCTCTCATTCCTCTGGTCTGAGGAGGTGCCAAAGTGTGGAACATTTCCCCAATGGGCATCTTTTACTGCACCATGAATGCGTCCTCAGTTTGCAGGTTTTGCTGGTAAATAACACGTTCCTGAGACATACTATATCAACACTGAACAGGCTTCACTGGAGGTTGTCTCAGAGTCCCTGCCACAGTAAGGGACTCTTCTATTCTAGCCCAGCAGGAGGTTCCAACCTTCCCACCGTGACTCAAACAGCTGTTCCAGCAACTGTGCAGCCTCCTTGTCCAGAAGCAGTGAAAAACACAGCAGAACACTGGAGCACAGATGTTTTCCTCTGGGGATTTGTTTGAGACAGTATCAATATGTAGCCCTGACTGGCCTGAAACTCGCTGTGTAGACCTGGCCAGCCTCAAACTCAGAGATCTACCTGCATCCGCCTCCCCAGCACTGGAATTAAAGGTGTGACCAGCACTCACCTCTTATGTCATCTGTGGATTTCAACTTTAAACAGTTACAGTCAAATTTAGGACTCACCTGATAAAAAGAATTGGAGACACAAAGCTTGTTTCTAGAGGACAACAGCAGATAACATGATGAGCAGAAGAGAGAATTGTATCAGGTCCCTTCAACACATCCCAGAACAACAAGGTCCCTTCTCATTTTACGTTACTTCTAACATCAGACGCTAATTGCAGTGTCTTTTTCTCCGATTTCTGAGAGGGGGGATAGAAAACTCTCTGTAACTCCTTAAGAAAAACGTTTACAGCCTGGAGACCTACTCCAGTGCCCACATCATACGGCAGGAAATGTGGGACTAGGATTGAGTGTACCAGGCTGAGGTGAATAAAGGTGCACGCCACTCAAGCCTGAGGACCTGAGTGCTAATCTCCAAAACCACATACAGCCAGACACAGAAGAGTAAACTTGTATAATCCCAGCACTTTTTTAGGGAGATAAATGGGAGAGTGAGGCAGGAGAATGCGCAGGAGCTCACAAGGTCAGCTGGCTTGGTATAGCCACCTGAAAAAGGGTCAAAACAAAGATGTCCCCTTTCAAGTGAAAGTGGGGACTTACTTGAGGATGTCCTCTGACCTCTATATGTATACAGGGACACACATATATACAGCATTCAAACACAAATGCATGCACATATGTACAGTCTACGTGTACATACATATTGTGTGTATGTGCACACACACACACACACACACACACACACACACAGAGGAAATATACCCATAGTAAAACTGGTATTACTCATAATAGAAAATATCCTTAGCAACTCACTTCTGAGCTTTGTCTTTTATTGAAGAATATCTTTAAAAGGAACATATAGGTTTCTTACTTTAAATTATGACCAACTGGAAATCCATGATGGCATGTTGAGTGTGTTATACAGACTAAGTACTGAAACATCCAACCAGGGCATATGAACCTGCATTTTCAGCAGGCTGCTTCACCCATAAGGGTTCAGAGGATCTGATATACTCCAGAGTTGTTCTTGGAAGCACATTTTCACTGTGTCTTCCTCAACACAGTGAGGAAAACAGTTTACCGGTTTTACCTCATTTCTTGCCCAGGATCAGTCAGTAATGCTCCTTCCCCCAGGAAATGTATTGCTTTGGATAACAACAAAAATATCTCACTTTATCAAACAAAAATAATCCAAAAATTGACAGACAGCTAACTCTAGATCCCCCTACTTTGGGGAGAGGGGAAGTGTGTGTGTGTGTGTGTGTGTGTGTGTGTGTGTGTGTGCGCGCGCGCATGTGTCTGTGCATGTATGCATGTATATGTATCTTCCTCGATCACTCTCTACCTTGTTTTGGGGACAGGATCTCTAACTGAATCTGGAACTCACTACTCCTGTTAGACTAGCTGGCCAGCAACCCTAGGATCTTCCTTCCCCTGGTTGCTAGTAATGGACTCAGGCCCTCATGCTTTCATAGAAGGGCTTTAACGACTGAGCCATCTCCGCAGACACAGATCTCTAACTATTAGATAGCCCTTACTTGGTCCCTATATAAAGAAAAATCTAGGACTTGACATCTAAGTGGTTTGAGGTTATTATGAATACATTTAAAAAAACAAAACAAAAACAAAAACAACTCTCCCATGAGCAACAAAAGGAAGATGCCGTTAAGATCTGCTCAGTGGTTCGAGTGGCTGATGTCTGAACACTGAGAGCAGACCACACATTTGCAGGCACATCAAGTTTCTTTTTATGAGAAGTAAAGGAGGAGGCAGGCCATGACTGACCGAACACAAAGGCTCTCTAAAAATACTAACCCTTCAAATGCTTCTTGTCAACAGAAGCAACAGACCTATTCTGCTACAAACACACGTACTTTCACCGTAGTCCGCATCTCAGGTGCTGGCTCCCACTGGGGGACACGGCGCTGCAGCCCAGGCAGACCTGGGTAAGACTGCTGCACACACCTGGTGCTCACTGACGACTCTGTCCACGGGCTTTCTCTTCTTTCTCTCTTTCTCTTCTTTCTCTTTTTCTCTCTTTCTCTCTTTCTTTCTTTGTAATTTCAGAGTCCTTTCATTAGTAACACATCCAGCTGTTTTCTATTTCTTTCTAATAGTCAGAAAGGCAGACTTCATGCCTGCCCATCACTATGCCGAGTCAATTGTACTGAGCTGCAAGAGCAGGGCTTGTGAGTCAGGGGAGAGGCCCTGTACTTTGAAAAGAAAAAAAAATTAATACAGCTATTTTCCTTTCAGGAATGTCCAAAGAATGCAATTTCCAATTCCTCCCTTTAAGCCTCCTCCAAAGGCATCTTACCAATATGGCATCACTTGTCCATGCCAGTGTATGAACAGGCTGTGATAAAGCTATCTTATGCTTTAATAAAAAGAATGAAGAGAGGAATGCTGTTTATGTCAAAGTTTCCATTCCCAATGTGTGTCACATCAAAAACCAAAAATCATAAAGAATGTTCTGCCGAGTCAGAAATGTGACCACTGGTTACAAAGGTCACAATGCTCAGTTACTGTCAGAGAAGATGAAGCTGAGGTTGGGAACCAGGTGTTCTGAAATGTGCATCAGCACATTCTAAGCATGTCTTCACATAATTAGCCAAAATGTTTGCTCTTGTCTGCTGGGATTTATAGTGGTATTTTATTTGTACTGAAATGTGATTTTATTTGTATGTTAATAAATAAAGTTGTCTACGGGTCAGAGCTATTAGCAAGCCATAGCGGAAAGCCGGTTGTGGTGGTGCACGCCGGTAGGATTTGCTGAAGGAGGCGCACGCCTCTAATCCCAGCACTTGATAGACAGAGCTTGGTAGATCTCTGTGTGTTCAAGGATACAGCCAGCATTGGAGACACACACTCCAATGTGTGTCTGGAGGTCTGTACAGACAGACGGTGACGAGGCAGTCACGTGGTTGGGTTTACAACCAATGAAAAGACAGAACACAGAGTCTATTTAAAGACAAACAGACAGAAAGTAGCTCCCTTTCGGAGAGGTCTCTTGGCTAAAGAGGCTAGCTGAAGCAGGTGGGTAAGGCTCTTAGCTCTGACCTCTTGGGCTTTTATCTTTACATTGGCTCTGTGTTTCTTATTTAATAAGATGGTTGGTTACATCTACAGGGATTATCTCTTACTA
Organism: Peromyscus nudipes; assembly: GCA_902168325.1. Taxonomy (NCBI): domain Eukaryota; kingdom Metazoa; phylum Chordata; class Mammalia; order Rodentia; family Cricetidae; genus Peromyscus; species Peromyscus nudipes. Next base: position 159 of record CABHPH010143758.1, on the reverse strand, counting down.
GAGGAGTAGCTTCACTGTGAAACTGTGGGTTCAGGAACCTTCATGCTCCACTTCTAGAGCACCCCTCACGACCTCCACACTGACAGAGAGACACAGCTCAAAAGGTCTCTATACACACACCTCAGTCACTGTCCTCAGGACACACACCTCAGTCACTGT
>CABHPH010143757.1:0-40514 GCA_902168325.1 Peromyscus nudipes | reverse complement strand
TAGCCTTCCATCCAAAGCTTCTGTGACCCAGGGGCAAAAGCAAGGTATTGAGCAGGTCCTGAGGGCAGTGGCTTAGTTTATCCTCTTCCTTTCCTGTCCAGATGTTTGCAGCCAGAGAACTCTAAATCCAAATTTCCAGGCTTGCATGCTTCCCACCTGTTGTAGGCTCAGAGTGAAGTGGGCATGGCAGAGCAGCTCCTATTTAATTAGTGCATTTGCTTAACCACTATGCATGCTCTTTTGACAGGTCAAATTTTCTGCATATCCTGGGGAAAGCTGTGGTCTCTTAATGAACTGGTTAAAATAAGTGCCGATTAGAAACATTCAGCAAGCTCAGCAGTGGCAGTCTCCAGTCTGTTGGTTACCCAGGGCCAGCCATTTAAATTAAGGGTGGCTGCAGAAATGCCATGCTGGGAGCCATTCAGTGTTCTGGCCAGTCTCCTGCCCTTCCAGGCCATCTGTGCACTAAAAGGCTCGAGAACAGGGACAAGTCACCTAGAAAACTGTTTCTCCAGAGATGAAGCACATCTACAGAGAGACGAAACTTACAGATTTCTGACCCAAGGCTGCGAATTGAGCAATTATTTTTTTAAAGATCTATAGCCTTCTGGAACACTAACTGGCATCTGTTAGAGACTCACTATGTGAGCACTTGAAAAGTGCCTTAGTTGTGTATTTACTTCCCTTGAGAAATATTCTTATCCACATTTTACAGTCTTTAACAATGACTCAGAATAGAAAACTACCTGGTCCATGGTCACCTAAATGATAAGCAATGGGGCAATACGATGAGACCTTGCTCACGCCTCTCATTTCTAACTCATCTGGGATCTGCTTTTCTCAATAAAATGAAATGTGATAGCCAGACAGTGGTGGCAAAAGCCTTTAATCCTAGCACTCTAGAGGCAGAGGCAGTAGATCTCTGAGTCTGAGGCCAGCGTGGTTGACAGAGCAAGTTCCAGGACAAAGCTATAGAGAGAAACCCTGTCTCAAAAAAACAAAATAAAATAAATGTAAATGTGAATACTCTGTGCAAAACCCTATGACCTGGTGCTATTCTGGGTGTTCTGCATTGATCAGCTGGATTAATATTCATAAAATACTTAGTGAGTAATGTGCTGTAACTTTTGTTTCCCTTGTGTAGATAGGAAGATGGAACCCTGACTGGAGAAATGAGTACAAGGCATGTACTACCAGGTAAGTAACAAACAAAATCTGAACTCAGAATCCTGGTGCTGGATAATATCCTTGTGATGAGTTTACTGAGAAAACTTAAGCATATCCATAATATCTGTGAAGCTGAATGCTGGCAGAGTAGTTCATGTCTGTAATATTAGTATGTGGGAGGTAGAGTCAGAAGGACCAGGAGTTTGAGGCCAACTTCAGCTGTATAGGACCCTGTCTGAAAAATAATGTTTTGAGTTTAGCATCAAAATACATTAGTCTGAAATTCACAACTCTATGTTTCTAAGTATGTCTGCCACAAACGTTTATGTCCAGATGGACTGTTCATGACTTATGCTTATTTAGAACCTTGAGTTACAAGGGTTCAACCCTGGGATGCTCACTGGTGTCAGAATTTGAGCCATTTTCATTTGAGTCAGGGTCTGTTATCTCTGCCTCCCACTGTGGAGTCTGATTTAAAAGCACATTAAGATGTTCAGGGGCAAGGTAGAAACCCAGTGCAATGGAAACTCCCTGGAATCTACAAGGGTGACCCTAGCTAAGACTCCTAGTAATGGAGGATGTGAAACCTGAACTAGCCATTTTCTGTTACCAGACAACGCTTTCAGAGGAGAGATTGGGACACCAACTCAGTCACAAAACCTTCAACCTACAGTTTGTCCTGCCTGCAAGATGTGCTGGGGTAAAGGTGTAGCAGAACTTGTGGGAGTGGCCAATCAATGACTGATCCAGCTTGAGACCCATGCCCATACCTGGCACTGCCTGGAGGGCCAGGAACTGAAGGATGGATAGCCTAGAGATCTAGGATAGAACCAAACTGGCAGGAAAAAAAAAAAAAGAAGTCAGTGAAATAATTCCAACTGGGTGGTGTTGGCCCAAGCCTTTAATCCCAGTACTCAGGGGGCAGAGGCAGGTAGATCTCTAAGTTTGAAGCCAGCTTGGTTTACAAAGCAAGTTCCAGGACTGTTCAAAAACAAACAAACAAAAAACCAAGCCAAACAAACAAAAACAAAAAACCCTGTCTTTAAAAACAAAAGTTTTCTAATGATAGTCTGCTGTACATACAGACTGGAGCCCAGCATAATCATCAGAGAGGCTTCATTCTGCAGCTTATGGGAGCAGATGCAGACTCACAACCAAACATTAGGCAGAGTTTGGGGAATCCTACAGAAGTGGGTGAAGAAGGATTGTAGAAGCCAGAGGGGTCAAGGACACCACAAGAAGACCTTCAGAATCAACTAACCAGGGTTCATAAGGGCTCACAGAGACTGAACCAACAATCAGGGAGCCTGCATGGATCTGATCTAGGTCCTCTGCATACATATTATTGTTGTGTAATTTGGTCCTTTTGTGAGACTCCTAACAGTGGGGGCAGGGGCTGTCTATGACTCTTTTCCCTGCTTTGAGGACCCTTTTTCATCCTGCTGGTTTGCCTCACCCAGCCTTAATATGAAGGGAGATAACTAGTCTTATTGCAACTTGATATGCCTTGTTTAGTTGATATCCCTGGCAGGCCTTCCTTTTTCTGATGGAAAACAGAAGAGAATCTAGGGAAGAGAGGAGGTGAGGGAGATGACTTGGAGGAGAGGAGGGAGGGGAAACTGTGGTCAGAATGTAATATACAAGAGAAGAATAAAATAAACAAATAGACAAACAAATAAATATTGATGATATTCCTCAAAACCAGAGGTATCTGCTTTCTGCTTAGCAAGGAACCCTTGCTCATTGTGAAGGAAAATGCTGGGACTTGGTTCCTAAGCCTTTTCTGGGTGGAATGATGCTAGAAATGAACCCCAGGTGCTTCTGAGATTGAATAGACCCCTTGTTTCTGGATTTTCACAGAGCTCCATCCACATTTCCTACTTGTAACTGCCCTATCAATCACATGAAGGATTTTGTTTTTATATGCATATAATTGGAGATTTTTAAAGCAAAGTAATTGGCATGATTGATTTTTAGTTCATAAAGGTCACCCATTTGTGGTAAAAATGTTAAATATTAGACCTAACAGACATTTTTTTTCTAGAAATCTGGCAGTACTTGATGGCTGTTTGGGCAAGAACCTTGATAGAGATGGAGAGAAATACATAAATCTTAGGGATGAGGAAAAAGAAAGAATTCAGCAATGAATTGGATTATGGTGTAAAGGAAAGCAAGGAAGAAGTGAGGAGTCTTTGCATCTAGCATGTGGCTGGACATTCATTTCTTTATTTTGTTGGAGAATATTTCAGAGAGTGGTTAGGTTTAGAGTGATGAAGGATAGATGATAAAGTCTCTCAGGAACTTTTTGTCTTTTAGATCCCTTGTGACATCCGAGAGGACAAGCAAACCAGCAGGAGGGTCTGGAATTTATAAGGGACTGGATGGAGATAAACACCTCTGCTACCTTTGAATAGAGGTGGCAGGAGTCACAGGCCTAGGAGACACTCTGTAGAAAATGTCAGATGACGTGCCAGCAACAGTCAACTTGGGATCTAAGTTGAAAAGACTTGGGCATAGCATGGATAGAAGAAGTTGAGCTAGGATAGAAAGCAGGTCAAGTGGTCACTTCTGTCTTCAGATGTTAGCAGTTTTGTTTCTCTCTCTCCCATTTCTACAAAAGTCTTCAAAAACAGACACACTGAGTAGTAATTGTAATGTACAAGGAAAAAAGAAAACAGTACCAGAAAGGGTGGCTTGACAAACAAGAAGGAACATGGTAGGTTTGTGTTGAAGATCACTAAACTACCCTCTGTGGTTGTTTGAATAAGAATAGCCCCATAGGCTCATGTATTTGAATGCTTAGTTATCAGAGAGTGGCACTATTTGAGGAGGATTAGGAGATGTGGCCTTGTTGAAGGAGGTGTGGCTTTATTTGGAGAAGTGTATCACTGGGGGTGGGCTTTGAGGTTTAAATGGCCCAATGTCTTAGGGTTTTTATTGCTGTGAAGAGACACCATGACCACAGCAACTCTTATAAAGGAAAACATTTAATTGGGGGTGGCTTACAGTTTCAGAGGTTTAGTTCATTATCATGATGTCAAGAAGCATGGCAGCAGGCAGTCAGAGATGGTACTGGAGAAGGAGCTGAGAGTTCTACATCTTGATCAGCAGGCAACAGGAAGTGAACTTTCCCACACTGGGCAAAGCTTGGACATATATGAGACCTCAAAGCCTGCCCCCACAGTGACACAGTTCCTCCAAAGCGCCCACACCTCCTAATAGTGCCACTCTATCTGTGGGACATTTTCTTTCAAGCCATCACACCCAAGTTAGGCCCATTTCTCTCTTTCTGCCTTCTGCCTGTGAATCAGGATGTAGCTCTCAGCTATTTCCCCAGGACCATGCTGCATGCCTGCTACCTTCCTCTCTCTGCCATCATGATATTGGACTAAGCCTCTGACACTGTAAGCAAGCTTTCCTTTGTAAGAGTTGCTGTGGTCATGGTGTCTCTTCACAGCAATAGAGCAGTGACTAAGACACTTCTAACATTGGTTAGTCTACCTAGAGAGGTCTATTGCATCCTTCCCTCTGGTTCTGCAAGATGGTCCTTTTACCAGTGGTCCAACAAGGCGGCTAGAATAAGAACAAGTGTATTGCTTTAGACCGTTTCTAAGCCTGTCAACTCAACTTTGACCAGTAAGGGTCCTTCCTTCAATTTTCTTTTTCTTCTATTTCTGTTTCCCTTTGGAACACAATATGAGACATGTGCCTGGTAATGTCACATAGAACTCACCTGAGAGATGGAGGCTGATCCCCAGGGAACAGTAGCAAAAGTAAGGTTTCTATAGAAGTCAAGCATCTGGCTAAGAACATTTATGAGGCTCAGCTATTCCAAATCATCCTGGAGTTTCTCTTGTTATATTCTTCCCAACACTCCCTGCCATACTGTCTTCTATTAAACTTTAAGCATGTGTTCTTTTCAATATGCTGACACAAAAGCATGAACTCAGTGGGTAATGGTGCTCTTGGCCTGAAGTATTGCTGTAGGTCACCAAAAGTATTTGATAGGGTTGCACATGGCTGAAGGCCACTTTAAAATGGGATTACAATGGACAAGGGCTGGGCTGTGAGCTACTCTCTGTAGGGAAGATGTTCTGCACTGAGCCTGAGAGGCAAAACTGAGACTCAGGGAAGATGGAGATGTGTGTGGCTTTTCTGTGATTGGTAAGGGTTATATTTTATGGACTTGCATCTGTGATCTAGAGGTGCCATTGTCCCTTACAAAACTTCATGTCACTCTACTTGAGAGGGTATGTTCTTATGTACCAGTAGAGTAAACAGTCTGAGTTCATCAAGCAGAGAAAGGAAGGAGGATATCTGTTAGCAGTCAGCTGGTTGAGCATTCTTTTGCTCTATATGGATGGAAATTGTATGTCCGAAGGCAGGTCATTAAGTGCTGATCTCTGGAAACTTCCATCTTCTCCAGTGCTGGGCAGCAGGGAGCATTCAGAGTGGGCAGATGCACATGGCATCTTATTGCATTACAGTCCTCAGTCCTCACAGAGCCCTTAGGGATCCGGATTCTCAGCCCTGCAGATGCTCTTGTGTGGACCCAGGATGATGGATTCTCAGTCCTTGAAACCAGCCACTATTATAGCTCTTGTGTAGGCTTAGGAAGTTGCGATTCCTCAGTTCTTAACAGCAGTCAATGTTATAGCCCTCAGCCGTGGGTCTGAGACTCTTGGTCCTAAAGATATGACAGCTTTTTGGGACTTCTCTGGCAGCAGGCTCTGAGGTTTTTCTTCTCTGGATTCTCACAAACTTATACTCCTCTTTAGCCTCAGCTCTCTGCCTTCTCTCACCATCTCTCTATTTTCTCTACCCATCTGCCTCCTGCCCTGGCCACACTTCAACTGCTCAGCTCTTTGGCCTGGTAGCAGCAGTCACCGCTACTGTGGCTCCTCTGTCTTCACTATCACTCTGCTGTCCCTGCTGCATCTTCATGCTACCAGTAGAGCCTGGATAACAAATAGTAGACAGGAAAGGGCCATCCAGGAGAAGCCTTTTATTGAGCTTGATGTTGCAAAATCAGGGAGGTGGTAAGGAATATGTCTATCAGCCATTCCAAGTGAATACAAGCAGCCACCTGCTCGTATACTTTAAGAACTGGGATTTTTGGTTGAGTTTCATTAAATCAAATGGATTTTGTAATCTGTCAGTGGCTTTTGGTAAAATGGAACATTTTCATAGTATTAACATGAGCATGAGTTGTTCTTCCGTTTTCGAGTTTCTTTTATCATGAAGGCATGTTAAATTTTGTCAAAGATTTTTGGCTGATTATATCCATTTGTTTACATCAATCACAGCCTTGCATTTTAGCAGCAATTATAGCTATTGAGGCTTGTATTTTGAACTAGTTAAATCCTTCTGTTTTGAACCAATGATAGCCTTACTTTTTAGTACCTGTTACACCCATAAAAGGCAATGTTTTGATCAATCACAGAAGAGCCTCCTGGGTCCTGTTCTGGTGGTTTCTCTGCTAGACCATCAGGGAAGTGCTTTCCTAGTCTAGGTAAAAATGGTGACAGGGTCATCTAGAGAACATTGGAGCACATGATATCAAAAGAGCAGATAGTATTTCAAACTGTCCTGGCCCTGGGCCAGGATGCTCCTTTTAGATATGGAGCAATCAGCTGTTATCATCATTTTAGTTTTATCAGAGTGTCTATAGAATGTCTGAGGAAGACCATCAGGCATTAAGATGGTCTACCTAGTTAATGTCCACTATTTACTTTTTGCAAACACCCAGGGCAGCAAGGGAATATCCAACAACTGACAAAGAGTCAAATGGTCCCGCTCCTACTGTCTTTACTACAAACATCAGTACTGCTTACAATAAAATTTTAAAGGAGTTATCCTTATCATTGATAATGACTTCAATAGATTTTCTCAGCACTTCCCAGTGTTTAATACCTGCCCAGTGTCCCTGGGGAGGTTTGGTCATCTTTCATGCCATTTAGTTCCAGTTTGAGGCAGAGCAACATCGTAACCAGCAGCATCTTTCAGATAGGTTCCTCAATGAAATTGACATCATGATTGTGGGGACATGTAGACTGAAGTTTCTAAGTCCTGGCCAGTCCCACCCAGGCAGCAGCCGTTTTTTATAAAATATTCACTCAGAGGCTTAATATTAATTACAAATTGTGTGGTCTATTGCTTAGGTTTATTGCTAGCTAGCTATTACATCTTAAATTAACCCATTTCTATTAATCTATGTATCGCTATGTGTCTCGTGGCTTTACTTGTGTTCTAGTACATCTTGCTCCCCTAGTGGTAAGCAGCATCTTCCCTGACTCGCCTTTCTTCTCTCTGTAGCTTTGCTTGGATTTCCTGCCTGGCTATAACCTATCTTGCCGTAGGCCAAGGCAGCTTCTTTGTTGACTAATGGTAGCAACACATATTCACAGCATACAGAAAGACCATGTGGTGTCAGTGTGTGTGCCATATAAAAATACAGTAATCTAGAAATAGCAATTTTAAATGATGCTTAGATACGGAACCAGAACACTCCTTACAGTGAGCAAACTCTTAAATATTGATCTGTGAGCTTACCTTGCAATCCTTGGTTTTCACCTTGACTGGCTTCAAACTTTCACTCTTCTGCCTCAAGCTCCAGATTGCTTAGACTGTAGGTATTCTCCAACATACGTAGCAAAACTTTTAAGAAAAAATAGTTTTCTCTTGATTACCCAAGTTTGCTGTAAATAAGTCACCTTATGTAAATGTGGCTGACCTACTGAATAGATTCTGTGGAAACAGATAACCACAATAGCTAATTTATATTTTCTTTCAAGATGAATTCTCCTGTGTCACTTATCTTACAGTTTCTATTGCTGTGACAAGACCCCATGACCACAGCAACTCATATAAAGAAAACATTTAATTGGGGCTGGTTTACAGTTCCAAGGTTAGTCCTTTGTTATTATGGTAGAAAGCATGGCAGCATGCAGGTAGATATACTGCTGGAGAGATAGCTGAGAGTTCTGCATCTGGATCTGTAGGCAACAGGAAGAGAGAGTGACACTGGGCCTGGCTTGGGCTTCTGAAACCACAAAGCCCACCCCCAGTGACAAACTTCTTCTAACAAAGCCGCACCTACTCCAACAAGGCTACAAGTCTTAATCCTTTCAAATAATGCCACTCCCTATGAGCCTATGGGGGTCATTTTCATTTAATACACCACATCACTCTATAGTGATTCTTCTATTTCCAATGTTCTCAATGACCCTCAAATGGACATCCTTATTTCTGTGCCCCAGGTGAGAGCATCAGATAAGAGGAGCAAGTGACATTGCCAAAGTTCCGGTACACAGGCCCAGATAAGGCACTTAAACGTCTCTTTACAAATCTGGAAATTCCACTGTCTCCAACCTGACTACCTAATTAGGCCAGGGAGTTCTCTGAGCTGAGAGAAACACACCAGGCTTCAGGCAAAATGCTGAGCTGAGCTCTTTCCAAAGCTGCCAGGGCCTCTGCCCCGAGGACTTAAGGGCTCATTTGGGTCCGAGTCCCTCCCTCTGCCAGCACTTCCTACCCCCTCCTCTAGCGGGCGCTTTCATGTGCCTCTTTCTTCTCTATCTTCCACGCAGGCATGCCTTATCTTCCACACTTTTCCTCTTTCTCTCTCTGGAAGATTTTCATTTCTCTTTCTATTTTATCTTCTTGGCCTCTCCCAACCTAGCTGCTCCACTTTGCTCGTTCTTCTCACCTCAAAGTATTGACCCTGCTCCCCTGCTGTGCTCATGATGTCATTTTCCTGGCTCTCTAGTTTTTGTATTTCATTTCTGCACTACACTTTTTCCTTAAGAGAAGTTTTTTTTATTCATTTTACCTATCACAGATTCTCCTCTTCCCCCTCCCACCCCTTTAGCCTCTCCCCAATCCACCCCCCTACTCCCTCTTACAAGAAGGTAAGGCCTCCCATGGAGAGTCAGCAGAGTCTGGTACACTTTTTCAAGGACTCTACCCTTCCCTGTCCTGATCTCTGGCCCACTCACTGTTCCCTGCATACTAACTCTCCCTGAAGTAGGTCCTAAGGATGTCATCAGACTGTCCTGGTTGGGGAGTCAGGTATAGAGAAGAGGGAAAAAGAAGTATTCAGAATGAGGTAAATGCCTTCATACATCAGAGTTCCTTAGCACTTTGCAGCAGGCCAGAAGCACTACACGAATGGCCAATGAACACTTCAGGGACCACATTAACTGCCGTTTTTAAGAAAGAGGTCAGATAGGGATAAGATGGATTCATTATTGCCTCTTGTGATTCAACCAGGGTTCTTGACAGGACACTTGTAAACAGGAAAATCTGATCTTTAGGGACTCACATCCATTTGGGCTAAGATTTATTGGTATTAATTTGGACACAGTACATAATCATCTTCTTTCACTTTTGGTAATGAGCCATATGTTGTATAAAAAGCAAGGCAGAGCCAGGCAGATCTCTGTGAGTTCAAGGCCAGCCTGGGCTACCAAGTGAGTTCCAGGAAAGGCGCAAAGCTACACAGAGAAACCCTGTCTCGGAAAAAAAAAAAAAAAAGCAATCCAAACCAACTCTTCTTCTTTGGCCAATTTTGCTGCGATAACCCCTAAGGGGTAGGATGAGAATTAGATATACTTCTACCTCCAGCAATTCAAGAACTTCCAGCATCCTGACATGTAAGAAGGCTCAGTAAATATAAAAGGCTTCTGTGGGCGGAAGGAATCATGGGGAAGTGCTCATACCCAGGCTGGTGTAAAATCAGGGCCCTGGGCTTATTTTCGTTTCTTTCTCCATAACTTAGCATTTCTTGTCTGGAAAACTCAGTAATGCTTGACTTTTCTTGCCGTGCCCTCAGATACTCCAGGTGTCTGTTCACCAAACTGTTTAGATCACTGTTCTTTCAAGGAATGCTATGTGCCAATTCTGCGACCCAGTATTAAAAAAAAAGATTTTTCTTTCACCTCAAAATAATTATTCTGTCAGAAACAGCGTAAAAATGCAGATATAATGCAAGGGCTGATGAATAACTTCTTCTATATGAAAACCTAACGCTTCTGTCTACACATAGAACGCCCATGAGATCTGAGCACATAGACCGGGCTGTGTCTCCCCATTTCAGAAATTCAAACTCTACTGTATATTTCATCCTGAGACCTCAGGAAATCAGGAGAGATGAAGGCACCTGGAGAATGCAGGTTTATTGGGACTCTTCCAGAGAGATGCTGTCCAGAAACAAGTACCAGAACCATGATACCTCTCATTGCAGTAATGTAAATCAACTTATTGTCTATTCCATCTTGCAACTGGGTGGATCAAATGCTCGTGGCTCTTGTTAGACTGGAAGGAATGGATAATAGATAGTCAGTGTTCTTCAGAGCACCTCAGACGTAACTAGGGTCAAATTGTTCCCTGACTCTGACATTAGAAAATATGGACAGTTCTGCTCCCACTTCTGTTGGTCTTCTTTCTCTTTCAGGAATTACAGAAACATTCTGGAGATGAAGGAGTGGTTCACCCTGGGCTGAGCTGTGGCTTCTCTTCATACTGATGCTGCTTTCTCTACTGACAGCCCAGAAGCAGAGAACAGGACATCCAAACCTTGAGTTGAGCTGATATTAAGAGTGGTGCCTGGTGATGGACCATGTGCTACGATGCTGTGATGCTGCAGAAGGTCTTTCAGTACACTTAACACTTAAAGCATGATTTTCTTCTTAAAACCATGTACTGTGTATTCATGAACCATCTTTCCAACAAAGACAGTAATCCAGTCTGAGGTAAAGTGTATATATTAGATTCTATTAGTATAAAAATAATTGAAGCTATTTAACTTATAAAGGAAAGGAGGTTTATTAAATTTGGATTTAGAGTTCTCTGGCTGCAAACATCTGGACAGGAAAGGAAGAGGATAAACTAAGCCACTGCCCTCAGGACCTGCTCAGTACCTTGCTTTTGCCCCTGGGTCACAGAAGCTTTGGATGGAAGGCTAAGATTTGTATGTCTTCAGGGGTTATTTTTATGTCAGTTAGACATGCATCTGAGTCCTCTGCATGTTTCTACCAACCAGTGCCTGTCATCTATGTAACGCAGCTCCAAGGCAGGGTGCATATTCCCCCATGCCATAGTGGAAGAAAGGAGTGGGCCCAGGTGCTGTCAGGAGCTCTCAGGTACTCGGGTACTCTAGAGTTCTTCAGATGACCTGGTGATTCCCCCAGCCTCTTGCAGCAGCTCTGTTTCAGGTGTCTTCAGGGTCCCCCAGGAACTCTCCAAGCTCTGAAGCACTCTCCAGCACTGCCCGGGCTCCCAGCTCTTGGGTTCTTCCAGGTGCTTGCAATACTCCCAAGCTCTCTCCCAGGTGCTCTCCAGAACTCTTAGAGATGATCTTAGAGAATCTTGGGCTCTCAGGCATCCTTGAGCCATCTCAGGACTCACAGAGTTTCCCATGTTCCATGAGGCTCTCAGGCACCCTTGCTTTCCTACATTCTCAGGTGCTGTCAGGTACTTGCATGTATTCTCAGGTGTCCCTAACTGGGCCCTATGGGGAAAGCGTAAGAAGAGGTTAGTAGAATATGATTTTTACTCTGTGACTAGCCTAGAATACAGTCTCCACAAGATCCCCCTGTAGAAATGTGACTTTGAGTAAGACAGGTAAGTTCTCCAAAATTTAGAGAGCTCCTTGTGCGATGATAATGAAAATAACCTTTATCTAATCCTAATGAGCGAATTCTAGAGTTGTTTAGGATTAAGTCCTTTCACCTGTTTTGTGGGTAGGGTGTCTGACACTGTACAGCTTGATAATGTAATTTCTGCTCATTGTAACCTTCCTGATGCTGCACCTCTGCGCTCTCTCCATGGCATAGTGAAACTCAGAAACCATGTAGGGAGCCCTTCCCCATACTCTTAAGATTCTCTGGATCCTTCTGCCACATCCTGGATGAAGGAGCAGAGTGAGCTGTGTCCTCTTACTCACACGGTTATCCCCATGCCTGGCTGGCCCATTCATGTTGTCAGTGACAGATCCAAAGAGAACAGAGAGCTTTTGCTTATTTCTAAGCCATCATAAAGATAAAGAAGGGGGGATTTTTCTAACATCCCAGTTACTTGCTTTTTTATTCCATAAGAAGAGCCCATGTTTCAGAAATGTGTTCTCATTCTGGCTCTGGTGATTTTGAAGATGAATTCACCTCTGTGTGACTAAGTCAGATTCTCCATGGTGAAAATGCTCTTCATCTGGACGTAGGCCATGTTGGATGTAGAGAATGGGGCAAGAGAGGACTGGCAATTGCAAACCTGAGTGCCTATGCTGGTAGGCTCTGGAGAAGGCCCTGACCAACACTGTCCTGTCTGGTCTCAGAACTAGGTCTCAGACATTAGCCACTCTACATGGGTATCTCTCTGGGAAGGGAAATCTGCCTCTGTCCAAGAGAGGAAAAGATCAGTTAGTCAACCTCTGAGCCAGCTGTCATTGATGTAAGCCTGTACTAGGTGGATGGTAAGGATAGGTTTTTATTTAGATTTTTTTCTTATAATATATTTTGATCATGTTTTTGCCCTCCTCAACTCCTCCCAGATCACCCCCATTTCCATGCCTACTCAAATTTATGTTCTCTCTCTCTCTAAAAACAAACAAGCAGAGGCTGGACCTGCCTCTACTGAATGTGCCAGGCTCTGCTGACTCCCCATGGGAGGCTTACCTTCTTGTAGGAGGTAATGGGAGGGTTGGGGGGAAGCTAAAGAGGTGGGAGGAGGAAAGAGGGGGTCTGTGATTGGTATGCAAAAATGAATTTAAAAAATTGTTAATAAAAATAAAATAAACAAGCAAAACAAAAGCAAAATAAGAAACAATAAACCCCACAAAAACACAAAAACCAAACAAAAGGAGACAAATCATCTACAAAATTACCACTGAGTTCATTTTGTGCTGGTCTGCTATGAAGTGTGGTTAATATACCTAATAAGACTGCGTTGGAGAAAACTGACTTTCCCTTTACCAAAAGGCATCAATTGCAGATGGATTCTAGGTTAGGGAGGAGAGCCTGCATCCCCTTCCCTTTCTCGGTGCTGGGATCCCATCTGGCTTGAACCTGTGCAGGCCTCGTGCATGGTATCACAATCTCTGTGAATGTCTATGTGAATTCATCTTGGGTCTGGAGAACACCGTTTCCTTGGAGCCAACCATCACCTCCGGCTCTCAGTCTTCCTGCCTCCTCTTTCACATAGATCCTTGAGCCTTGAGGGGAGAGATTTGAACCAGGTATGTCATTTAGAACGGAGTGCTCCAAAGTCTCTCACCCTCTGCACATTGCTCAGTTGTGGATTGCTGTGTTAGTTCCCATCTGCTAAAGAAGAAGCTTCTCTGATGGGCAGGACACTGAACTATGGCTATGTGTGTCATTAACAGTGGTCTTATGGCTATGTTCCTTTAGCAAAATGATAGTATCATGTTTCCCCCTAGGCCCATGACCTATCTAACCTCAGGTTTGTTTCTACTTTATCAATGCCAGGTATGGGTTTCACCTCAAATCCAATAATAATAATAATAATAATAATAATAATAATAATAATAATAAACCTAGTTGGTTACTCCCGTACTTGTTCCCCCTCCACAAGCTTATCTTGCTGGCAGGTCACTGTTAAAGATGCAGGTTTGTTATTGCATGGATGGTTATCTTTCTTCTCCATGAGTGTGTGGGGTATCTTCCATCACCATGAACACTAGTCTGCAGAGGTGAAGTTTCTTAGGTACCAGCCCAAATTCTCCATTTTTGATGACATATGCAAGTGTTATCTGCAGCAATAGGACCTTACCATCTGGTTGTGGAGAATATATCTAATAGGCTTTGGAATGACCTGTGATGTTTCGGGGTTTCCATGGAGCCCCTTTGACTAATGACTTAACAAGATGTAACAAATTCCCAACACTGGAAGTTTCACTTGGTGACATAAGATATCCAGTTTGGGCATTGTCTCCTTTATTATTTAGTGACTCCATCTACATTCTTTTCACATACTAAATACATACATTTTAGAACGCTTCTACAGTACAGGGTTTCCATATGGTTTTACAAATGGCCTTTAGTGTTAGCTCTTCCTCTCCATATTCCCTTCTTTATCCTTCTCTTCCATCCTTTCCTTATTTAAACCTCCTGTTCCAGTCCCCCACTTGGTCTCTGCATAACAATACATTCTATTTCACCTTTCCTTTGGAGATCCCCTTCCCAACTCCTAGTTCCTTTCAAGGTACCTAAATTCTATGGCTATTCATTTTATAGCATACTTATTAAAAGCTGAGATCCATATAGAAGAGAAAATATACATTTGTATTTTGGGTCTGGGTTACCTCACTGGAGATGATTTTCTTTTTCTAGTTCTATCCATTTACCTATGAGTTTTGTTTTTAACAGCTGAATAATATTCTGTTGCATAAATGGACCACATTTCTATTATCCATTCATCAGTGGATGGACATCTAGACTGTTTCCAGTTTCTGGCTATTATGATCAGGGTGGCAATAAACATAGATGAGCAAGTTTCTCTGTAGTAGAATGTAGAGTACTTTGAGCATGTACCCAAGAGTGGCATATTTGGATCTTGAGGTAGCTTTATCCTCAGATCTCTGGGGAACCACAACACTGATTTCCACAGTGGTTGTCCCAGTTAGCAATGCCCCTAGCAAAGTGTCATTTGTTTTATTGACCTTGCCCATTCTGAATGGTGTAAGATGAAATCTCCAAGTGGCTTTAATTTGCATTTCTCTAGTGGCTAAAGATGGTTAACATTTTAAGTGTTTCTCAGGGATTTGTGTTTTATCTTTTGAGACCTCTCTGCTTAGTTCTATACTCCATTTGAAATTGGGTTATTTGTTTTTATTGATGTTCAGTTTTTTTAAACTTTATTATATATTGTAGATACTAACCCTCTATGTAGTATTGGTAAAGACCTTTTCCCATTCTGTAGCTTGCCGCTTTACCTGAACGACAGTATCCTTTGCCATACAGAAGTTTTTCAGCTTCAGGAGATCCCACTTATTAACTGTTGTTCTTCCTGCTTGTGCTTGGAGTCCTGTTCAGAAAGTCCTTTCCCGTGACAATGACTTCAAGCCTCTCCACCCTTTCTCATCTGTAAAATTCAGGGTGTCCAGCCTCATATTGAAGTCCTTAATACATTTGGAGTTGAATATTGTGCAGGGTGGTAAGTATGGTCTGTTTGCATTTTTCTACATGCAGGCTTCCAGTTTGACCATTTGTTGTATTTTCTCCAATGTGTATTTTTTATTTCATTGTAAAAACTCAGGTGCTCATAGGTGTGTGTGGACTTACGTATTGGTCTTCAGTTTAATTCTATTGATCCGATTGATCCATGACCATGGGAGATCTTTCCATCATCTGCTGTCTTTTTCTCTCTTCAATGCCTTAAAATTATACAATTCTTTCACTTGCTTGTTTAGGCTTATCTGAAGACATTTTTTTGAGAGTATGGTGAAAGACACTGTTTCCATGACTTCTTCATCAGTCTATTTGTCATTTGTATATAGGAAGGATACTAATTTTTGTGGGTTAATTTTGTATCCTGTTCCTTTGATGAAAGTGTTTATTAGATATAGAAGTTTCCTGGTAGAGTTTTTAGGACATTTTATGTATAAAATCATATAATTTAAAAATATTTTGACTTCTATCTTTCTGTACTGGGTAATTTTATGTCAACTTGACACAAGCTATAGTCATCTGAGTGGAAGGAACCTCAACTGAGAAAATGCCTCCGGAAGATCAGCCTCTTGGTAGGTCTATAGGCATTTTCTTAATAATTGATGGAGGAGGGCCCAGGCCATTGTGGGAGTACAACCTCATAGCTGGTGGTTCTGAGTTCCATAAGAAAGCAGGCTGAGCAAGCCATAAGGAGCAAGCCAGTAAGCAGCAATCCATCATGTTCACTTTATCAGCTCTTGCATCTAGTTTCCCTCCTTGTTTGAATTCCTTCCTTTGATTTCCTCATTGATCTGTGTCTGGGATATGTAAGCCACATAAACCCTTTCCTCCTCAACCTGCTTTCACGGTGTTCCATCACAGTGAGAACAACCCTAAATAGGACATTTTCCTGTATATATCCCCTAGATCGCCTTCAGTTCTCTTATTGTTCTAGCTAAGACTTCAAGTACTATATTGACTATGTAAGGGGAGAGTGGACTTCCTAACTTGCTATAGATTTTATTGTAAGCACATTGATTTTCATTTTGTTTAGGATAATATTGGTTGTGGGCTTGTGTTGCAAATTGCCTTTATTATGTTAGGTATGTCCTTTTTCTCCCTTGTCCTCTGGGGACTTTTATCATGAATGGATGTTGGATTTTGTCCAAGGCTCTTCTGTACCTAATGAGATCATGTGGTTTTGTCTTTCAGTCTGTTTATGTTATGAATTGTGTTTATTGATTTAGATATGTTGAATGATCCCTGAAACCCTGGGATGAAACCAATTTGATCAGGTTGAATAATATTTTTAATGTATTCTTGGTTTTGGTTTAAAAGTATTTTATTGATAATTTTTAGATCCACAGAAAAGAGATACTGATCTATAATTTTCTTTTTCTGTTGGGTCTTTGTGTGGTTTTGTTATCAGAGTAAAAGTAGTCTGATAAAAACAATCAGAAAAGGTTCCTTCCATTTTTGTGTTGTGGAATAATTTAAGGAGTATTGATGTTCATTCTTTGAAGGCCCAATACAATTGTATGGTGATTCCCTCTGTTCTGGGGCTTTTATTTTTTGGGAGACTTTTAATGCTTGCTTCCATTTTACTAGGGGTTATGGGTCTATTTAAATTGCTTATTTGATCGTGATTTACCTTTGGTAGATCATATATATCAAGAAATTCAGCCATTTCTTTTAGGTTTTCCACTTTGGTAGAGTACAGGTTTTTTAAATATGTCCTTATGATTCTCTGGGTTTCTTCAGTATCTATTATAATAGCCTCCTTTTCATCTCTAATTTTATTAATTTGAACCTTTCTTTGTCCTTTAGGTAGTTTGGCTAATGGTTTGTAAATCTTACTGATTTTCTCAAAGAAACAACTGCTTTATTGACTACTTTTGTTTCTGTTTTGTCGACCTCAGATCTGAGTTTGGTTATGCCTTGCCATCTAGTTTTTTTGGGTGTTATTTCTTAGACTTCTAAAGCTTTAAGTTGTGTGATGGAGTTACTAATATGAGATCTCCAATATCTTGATGAGGTACTTAGTGCTATGAACTTGCCCCTTAGAACGGCCTTCATTGTGCCTCATCAATCTGGGCATGTTGTGCATTCATTTTCATCTAATTTAAAATAAAAACAACTTTAAATTTCCTTCCTGATTTCTCTTGCCTCATTTTTTCATTTGGTAGAGATTTGATCAGCATCCATGAATTTGTATACTTTCTGTATTATTGATATTCAGTTGTAATCCATGTTGGTTAGATAGGATGTATGGTGTTTTCTTGCATCTGTCTAGACTTGCTTGTTGTCCAAGTATGTGATAAATATTAGAGAAAATTACATAAGCTGCTAAGAAGAAAGTATATTATTTTGTGTTTGGGTAAAATATTCTGTAAACATCTGCTAAGTTCAATTAATTTTTGATGTTATTTAACTCCAGCATTCCTCTGATTAGTTTTTATCCAGATGACCTATCTATTGTTAAGAGTTGGATATGAAGTCACCCTTTATCATTGTGTTAGGGTCAATGTGTGATTTTATCTGTAGTAGTGTTTCTTGTATTAACTTGGATGCACTTGTGTTTGGTGCATAGATGTTTAGAATTGCAAAGTCCTATTGGTGGATTTTTCCTCAGATGTGTGTGTAGTCCTTCCCTATCTCTGCTGATTAGTTTTGGCTCGAAGTCTCTTTTGTCAGATATTAAAGTGCCTATACTTTCTTGCTTCTTGGTTATTTGCTTGGAATACTTTTGTCCATCTTTTTACCCTGAGGTGATATCTATCTGTAATGGTGAGGTATGTTTCTTAGATGCAGCAGAAAGATAGATCCTATTTTCTCACTCTTTTAGTCTTTTGGTCCTTTTATTAGGTAATTGATACCACTAATATTGAAAATTATCAATATGTTCTTTATTGATTTTATTATTTTATTGTTATGTGTGGTTTCTGCACTTCTTTTTATTTACAGCTCTTTTTTTTGGTCTTTGTGTCTTCTTGGATGTGGTTCAAACTGAAGTTTCTTCTAGTGCTTTCTATAGAGCTGGACTGGTAGATTGTAATTGCTTAAATTTGGCTTCATTGTAGAATGTTTTTATTTCTTTGTCAATTGTGATTGATAGTTTTCTGGGTAATAGTCTGGACTGGCATTGGTGTTCTCTCAGAATCTATAGAACATCTGTCCAGGCCCTTCTGACTTTCAGGGTTTCCAGTGAGATTTCAAGTGTTATTCTAATGGGCCTACCTTTATATGTCATGGTCTTTTCCCCTTGCGGCTTTTAATATTCTTTCTTTGTTCTATAAATTTAGTGTTTTGTTTATTATGTGTCATGGGACATTTCTTTTCTGGTCCATTCTCTTTCGTATTCTGTATGCTTTTCATACTTTTATAGGCACCTTCTTCTTTATGTTAGGGAACTTTTCTTCTACAATTTTGTTGAAAATATTTTCTCTGCCTTTGACCTGGTTTATTTTCCTTCCTTTTCTTAAGTTTCTTGTTTTTTTGTTTTTTTGGTTTTTTTTTGAAGCAAGGTTTCTCTGTGTAGCTTTGGAGACTGTCCTGGAACTTGTTCTGTAGCCCAGGCTGGCCTCGAACTCACAGAGATCTGCCTGCCTCTGCCTCCCGAGTGCTGGGATTAAAGGTGAGTGCCACCACCATCCAGCTTATTTTCCTTCTTTGTCCTTATTATTCATAGATTTTCTTTTCTTAGAGTCCCAGATCTCCTGAATATTTTGTGCCTGGATAGTTTTTAGATTTAACATTTTATTTGACTAAAGTATTCTTTTTTTCGACCTTGTCTTCAACACCTGAGATTCTCTGTTCCATGTCTTGTAATCTGCTGATGACACTCTATGGTTTTTGTTTGGCGTCCTAAATTTTTGTTTCCAGTTTTCTTTTAGTTTGAGTTTTCTTTAGTGATTCTATTTCTTTGGCAAATTCTGCTTTCACATCTTGAATAGTTTTCAGTATTTTATTGAACTGTTTCTATGCATTTTCACAGACTTCATTAAGAGTTTAACTCAGACCCTCTTTAAGGTCCTTGAACATATATATTCATAATTGCTATTTCGAAGTCCTTGTTTGTGCTCCAGCTATACTGACTTTCTCAGGGCCTAGTGTAATAGAGTTACTAGTTTCTGGTGGACGCATATTGTCATGACTGTTTATGTTTGTGTTTTTGCACTGGGATCTAAGCAACTGGAGTTATGATGTTTGAGATGTTTCTTTTGTTATCAATATTTAGCCTTGTCTTTTGTGGGTGGGTACCCCATTATTTGGTTGCTGTTGCCCTCTCTGGATCCTAGGTAAGCGTAGAAGCTGCAGAGTCCCTGGTAGAAAGTGTTTATGAGTCTTATCCTGGTGTAGCCACTGGGGGTCTCTGGTAGGAAGTGTTTCTGCAGGTTGGCAGTCACACAAAGAAATTGAAATGAGCTATAAAGGAAAACTGAGAGAGTCAGTGGTAAAGAGATAAGCTGAGTTCAGTAAGGACAGTCTTGACAGTAGCTTCCCTGACCTTTCCCTCCTCCTCCATTCATTCATTCTTCCATTTGGAGCTATTAGAGGTGCATAGTGTTGTGTGAGTCCTTACATTTATAGAGAGTATTCACAGAGATGCTTTAGCCTTAAGCGTAAGTCTGAGTCCTTGCTATCCAACTAATTCACTGAGTTGCCTTTAATTATCATAAAATTAACTCAAGCCTATTTCTTTAACCCTTGGCAGTACTGAATCACACCAGCCTCATACCTAGCAATAGTTGAGAAGACTGACTGGATTAACAAGTGTCAAAGAAATACACTATAGCATCTAGAAGCCTCCTTTTGTCACAGTTGCCAGCTGTGATCATAGCTGTGGGACATGCACCTGCCTCCAGGTAGCTTCCAGCATCCTGATACTACAACAAAGGAAGAAGGGAGCCATGGTTGCTGAGAGATAGGGATTCCTAGGTCTCCAAGGCCATATTTTAGGAGTTTGGTTGAGCTACTTCTCAAGCTCATAGTTGAACCTAATACCATCCATCAACTGACTTCTCAGTGGTGTCAGAACCATTATCTCTTTCTTCAAGCAATTTTGTTAAATTCTGATGCAACGTTGCCATCAAAACCCTTTATCCATGTTACCAGGATGATAAATGCTGCAAAATGTGGAAAAAGTGATCAGTTATGTGGTAAGAATAGGTGTAATTTCATGACTATATGTTTGTTTACTCGAGCACACATGCATGCATGCACACAAACACACATGCTCTCTCTTTCTCTCTCTCTCTCTCTCTCTCATACACACACACACACACATATACACACATAGGCACTTCATTTATTTCTCCTTCTTTGGAAATTTTGCAATGCTGATGGATCCCTTCCTAAGATAAAGTGATAACTCTGAACTTTGGATACAGAATATGTTTTATTTTACTTTTAATGAAGGTTTCATTTGTGCACGGGGAAAAAACATAAGAAGAAGGAAGACGGATATGTCAAGGTGGTGGGGTGGTGATCAGGCGATGATGAGTGATCAGGTGGCAGATGTCATGAGCTGCAGGGAATCATTTGGAGAGAAGGCAAGGGCAAAGGATGAGTGTGCTTTTTACTACTGCTGCCTGTTGCCATGAACACACCCCCCTGGTGCTCCCGAGCCTCACCCTGCCTGTTCGTTTACACACTGTCAGCAAGACTGTGTAAGAAAAAGGAATGATGGAATATTGAAAAACACTCTGTGGCAGAAGCAAAATGGGTAAGGCAATCCCTGTTTAAAAAGGGCCTCCACAGCTACTGGGGTCAGGCAGGCTGATAAATGCCAGCCGGTAAGGTAGTCTGCAATGTGAGCTGGAGGCTGGCGGTTTCACAGAGTGCAGTGTATCTGGAAGGGGACCAGAGCTGCTGACTCCACCAGTTTCTCACCAGGTAACACAAGGCAATGTGACTGTTTTATTATTTGTATAATGTAGGGAAGAATATTAATCTGAGGAAGTTTATAGCAGGCAAGCAAAAACTTATAGGACCTTAGTTTCTTGGCGTAGAATTTGAACAAATCCAGGACAGCCTTACATTACATGGCAGGTGTGACTATCAGTCAGGAGGGAAAATAGGCTGTGATTTGGGGGTTGAACTGTGATTAAAATGAAGGATATTTACACAGAGAGAAAGGATAGTAAGAGCAGAGAAATCTAGACAAAGCTGTGAGACTGCTGTCTGGGTGCAAGGCACACATGTTTCTTTTGCCTTGGATGACGTTTTCATAAAAAAAAAAAAAAAATTTGTTCCACTTAGTTTTGCTTGTCTATGTGTGGACATGATTGTAGCATGAATCTTAACAGTTCTTATTAATAAAATCAAACCTGGAGCCAGGTACTGGGGTCAACGCTGGAAGATCAGAGAAGCAGAACAAGCCACAGCTAACCTCACCTTGCCAATTCTTCAGCTGATCCTGTTTCCTCAGACTGGAAGCTTCTCAGCTGAACTGTGCTGCTCAAAAGCCTAAAAGTTTAACCAGGCTAGTTCCTGGTCCTCATGCCTTATATACCTTTCTGCTTTCTGCCATCACTTCCTGGGATTAAAGGCTCTTGTTACCATGCCTGGCTGTTTCTAGTGTGGCCTTGAACTCACAGAGATCCTGATGGATCTCTGCCTCTGGAACGCTAGGATTAAAGGCGTGTGTGCCACCGTTTTCTGGCCTCTATATCTAGTGGCTGTTCTGTTCTCTGACCCCAGATACGTTTATTAGGGTGCACAATATTTTGGGGAACGTAATATCACCACACATGATCATGTACAGACTCATGTGGAAAGGTCAGAGGACAACTTGCAGAAGTCAGTTCTCTCTTTCCACCATTTGAGGCCTGGGCATCTAATGCAGGTTGCCTGGCTTGATATCAAGTGTCTTCACTTGCTGAGCCATGTCACTGGGCTAGGATGGTTTTTTAACGTTATTTTAAATTTAACAAAATACATTTCATCACGGCTTGCTCTCATACAGAGTGCTGTAGGCTCACTTGGCCCACTCCTGAATCACTACAAGTTGAAATGCTGTGTGAGTTCCCTATCCTTGGGTCATCAACCACTGAATGAGGCAAACCTTGAGATGGTGAATCTGCTGCTAACATGATGTCTGTCCCAGGCTTTCAGAGTGTGTGGCATTATATATACATTCAATGAAGCTACTGGTCCCCTCCCAAACCCTGGTGACCCTTAGGGATATGACATTATTTGGGGAGCTTTTTCTAGGTCTAGATAAGTTGTTTTGACAAAAGCTAAATCAAAGAGATAAGCACTCATTGAAATCAAAGAGAAAAATTAAGAAAATTTTGGCTAAAGTTCTCATTATAGGATATATGTTCTCCACTAAGATTAGCATGTGGGAAGCTTAGTGTCTGATATGGTAATCAGACAGAGTAGAACCTTCTAGATGTGGGGCTTACTGGGTATTCCTCAGGCTATCAGGTCCATGCTTTCGAAGGAAGCTAACAGCTCTTGTGGGACCCTGGTGTCATTTTTATTCTATGTCTTGTGATTTGAATTATGACCCCCCCAACACACACATCTACCCCTATTATATCATCGTCCATGACGCCATCAGCAGAGCCATGTTGAAACTAATATCTAGCCATCAAATCTCCTGAACCATGAATCAACTAAACTGCTTTTCTTCATGTTATCCAGCTTCAAATATTTTTATACT
The DNA here is from genome assembly GCA_902168325.1 of Peromyscus nudipes. Classification (NCBI taxonomy): domain Eukaryota; kingdom Metazoa; phylum Chordata; class Mammalia; order Rodentia; family Cricetidae; genus Peromyscus; species Peromyscus nudipes. The sequence goes on along the minus strand of CABHPH010143757.1, from coordinate 17,519 downwards.
AACAGAGCCTAATATGTACACGTTGTTTTGGTTTGGTTAGCAGTCTTTGTTAGAAAGATGGTCCATGAATACTCAGTGCATAGTTTCAAGAATAAAATCATGCTTGTACTGGGAAGCCTGCTGCAGCATTCCAGGGTAACACACCATCCATTACCAGGCATCACTCTTAACTAGTTGTATGAACTCAACTATTGGCTTAATATTTTAAATGTGCCTGTACAAATGAAGAGTAAAGGAAGCCTTTCTTACCAAACTGTTATGAATCAAGCAAAGCATTCAATATTCCTTATCTGAAATGCATGGGACTTGACCTGAAGTCATTTCAGAATTTTGAGAATTTTTTAAATTAATATTTTCATAGCATTTATTGATTCTTGACCTGAGAAAAACTGAACATCTTAAATACTAAGAAATCAGAGGCTTTGACATCCCATCAAAGCTCTAATGGAGTTACAGTAGTTTACAGCTAAAAGGGAACTTAATAACATCATAAATAAGCACATGTGTCCTGCTAGGGACCGTGTTACACTCAGGGGTGAGGTGGGGTTCACTGTGGAGGTGAACAAGAGTCACAAGAGGTTCAAAGGACACACATGAGACACCTCACATAGCATGGAAGAAAGGCACAGAATTATCTGAGAACCACAGGGGGGCTGGAGAGAGTCAGGTCAGCTTTGGGCCACTGAAGTTCAAACAGCAGCTGTTTAGAGAGAGGACTCACCTTCAGTGGCACACAGACAGGGAGAGAGCCTGTGGTCCTCAACTCCCAGGCCAGGACCATCTCTGAATCAATGTCAAGGGGACTGGAGACATGGATGGAGGGTCACTAATGCTCCCCAGGTGGGCAGGATCTTCCCAGAGATGACGAGGGAAAGGGCGTATTAGAACAGGAGGACACAGTTTGGGGACAGACTGGCCCGATTCTATCTGAGCCATTAAAGACCTGCCACTGTAGAAACTGTACCAACCTCTGCTATGCTTAACTCCCGAATGTTCCCCCAAAGACTCGTGTGTACAAGGCTGGGTCCCTGGCACTTGGGACTGTTATAAAGTGGTAGAACCTTAATCATATAGGACCTGAGGGGAAGAAGGAAGGAGATTTGGGACCCTGGGACTCTCCTCTCTCTGTCTTTGTTCTTGGCTGCCATGTCCAGGGTTCTGTTCCTGTCAGGATATACTGTGGCACCATAAACCATGAGCTAAAACCTCTGAAACTAGGAACCAGATAAAGATTTCCCTTTCTGGAGATGATTCTCTCAGATATTTTGTCACGGCAACAGAAGACAAGCCAGAATATTATCTGTGACTCATTTCATTGTCTGCAAAATAGGACTGATAGGCAGTTATGAATATTGAATATAGCAGAGTTTAAGTGATTAGCAATGGATGGCACACAGCAAGTACTGTGAGAATTGTGGATGATTGATCTCTATGCACATGCAGGTGGGATTAGGGATAAGAGGTAATTTATTTATTCATTTATTCATTTGTTTGTTTGTTTTCAGGCTAGAGTCGACTAGTGCCTTTTCAAGAGGAAGTCTAATTTGAGTGGAGAGATGTAGAAAAGGGGGTTTGAATGGAGGCTAGAGAGTAGAAGGAATGATTGTGCAAGAGAAACAGGAAAACAGGAAGCAAAGAGTGGGTCTGGAAATCTCATGGAAAACTCCAGGCATTGGCATCCATGCTCCCAGTTCACTGACAGGTTCTGAGGTCACAGAGGCCCGAGGTCAGCCGTTCTCAACCTATAGGTTGTGACCCCTTGGGGATCCAATGACCGCTTCATAGGGGTTGCCTAAGATAACTGAAAAACTCAGATATTTACATTATGATTCATAACAGTAGCAAAATTACAGTTCTGAAGGAGCAATAAAAATAATTTAACGATGGGGGTCACCACACATGTATGAAAAGGCACCAGCATTAGGGAGGGTGAGAACTACTGCTTTATATAGACTCACAATGGGCACTCTTTCTCGTGCCTTTTATACACAGCTGAAAGTACATGTTCACTTAATCTCTCTCACCTTTAAGAGGGGAGTGTGTGAGGGGTTGACAATAGACACTTGATTGAAGTTGAGTTGCTAAGTCTTTAAACTTAATCTTAATTCCCAATCGGAAAGTGATGCTTAGCCAGATGGATAGAGGCTATCTGGATTCTGTAGAAAAACCCTCCTGAATCTGTTCCCACTCTGAAAGAGGTGAGTACCTGCTCCTGCCTGAAGTTCACCTTGACCCTTGTTACGTTGTTTCTGTCCTCATGCGTCACAGTAAGGGTAGGGAAGCCTGGTTTCCTTGGAGCCTGGGATTCCCACGTTGTCCCATGGCAGACAGGAGCTGGGACTGTTTACTTGTCAGCTCTCTGGGTTGCTTTTGCTTTACCTGGATAGAAACTGGGGCTAGGTGAGGAGAAGCTCTTCTAGCACTGGTCCTTGCAACATTTGTGCCCCCCTGTGTTTGACAGCAAGAACTGCTAAGGAGCAGACTGCCAGGAGCAGCCAGTGACGTCTTCTAGTATCACGGCCCTTGCAGAAGCTCTGGAAGTCACGGCTTCTCAGCCTGTGAGAGTGGAGAGCTCTGCCATGCCTGGGGATTATCTGGATTTCCCAGCTCTAGACAGTGGCCAGTGTTAGAGTTCCTGAGCCTGGAGTCTCTGAGACTCTCTGGACTTAATATATGGTCACTCTCTGAGATTCTTCCGGTGACCAGGGCCTGCAGTTTTCCTTCCCTGGCTCTTTACTGCCTTCTTGCCCTGTCTCAGCTCTCTGGCCTCTCCCACCTGCTCTTCTACTCTCCCTCCTGTTCCTGCCCTGGCTATTCTCCCAGACTGTTCAGCTGCCTTAGATGTTGCTATAGCTACCATCCAAGCTGCTGCTGCTGAGGTGACATCTATCTCCATTTGTTTGCCACCGATGCTAATTCTGCCATTATTGCCGCTGCCTCTCAGCTGCTGCTTTTGTGGCTCTCCTGTGGTTGTCAAAGCCGTGGGCTACACTCTGTCTCAACCACTTCTGTATGTTAGCCTTCCAGTCATTCCCATGTCGTCACCACTGCCACCTCTGTTTTCTTCACGATAACATCTCTGTTCATTCTATTAATGACAGGTATCCAAAGAAGGCAAGAACACCCATTTCTGGGAAGCCTTTGGCAATGGCAGAGAAGGCTGCATGGGAGGGTGTATAGGAGGGGGTCTCCCAAAATAGCCCCAAAGTGGGCCAAACACCTCCTTATACATCCAGAAAAGGGGCATTTGCACCAACCACAGAAGACCTTCAGGTCAATGAAAAACCATGTTTATAACAATTGCAGCATGCTCCCTTTATGCCAGTCACAAGAACCTTTTTGGTAGACGACCAGGTGAAGTATTTCTCTCTATCGTCTGGACGGATATAGCTTCTGGGTCATCTAGAATTCAACACAAAATATTGGCTGTAAACTGGAACCTGAAAAGATCATGACTAGAGCCATATCATCAGGAGCTGAATTTGTGTTGTAGTTACAATTACCATGTAGTTCAAGAAATACGTGGGGTATTGAGGGGGCTGGCATAAGGGTAGGCTGGATGAGCATCTGACCAATAGTCCTTTGCTCAAGGCAACCAGGGCACCATGGCACCAGGGAAGAGCTCAGTAACTGTCAATTAAGTAGTTAAATTGTCCCAACTCAAACATTTTTGCTTATTTACCAAAAACTAACCACAGAAGTAACTAATATCGACACTACATTTCACAGAGTTCAGTAGTGTTTTCAATAATGTTTAACATCTGCCCAGTGCCCCAGAACCTGGTGGGTCTACCTCATGTGTCTCACAGACACCTTGGTGAACATAGATTGTGTCTGTAGATTGGCCTCTAAATTGGGGAGAAGCAGGAAAGATTAGATTGGATGCTGGAAATGCTCCACTGAGGAAGGGTAACTGGCCATGGTGAGGGGAGAGGTACTCAGCTGGAGACCCAGAGTCACAGACATTGTACAGTGGTGTCTGCTCCCACTTCTGTGTTTATTTCCCCTTGTAAAGGAGACATTTTGATGTTTTACTTCCAGATTGATTAGATGATGACATTTTCCAGAGCCCCAAGAAGCAATTCCAGTCAGAAGCACCTTACATACCTTAGAGTAAGAACATGAGCGGGATGCGGAACCAGGTGCAGTGTTTGCATTTAGCAACAGACCCCAGAAGTGTCACCAATTTCCAGTGACCACATAGCTCCATCCTGCTGTGGCCAGGGTCAGTAGCTTCTGGAGCTGACACTGGGATGTCTGTTACTGTGCTTAACAGTCTCCCTGAACATAAATGCAAGAGAAGACAGCCTATACCAGGAAGACTGAGAAAGAGAAAGGAAGAAAAGCTGCAAACTGCAGGACACACACACACACACACACACACACACACACACATGCAAAACAACATGAGACAAAAAACTAATAAATAAACTGACAGTTTCTCCAAACCAGAAAACAAACATGAGATGCTGAAATACAAGAAAAAATTCATAATTCTACATATAAAGAATCAAAAACAGAGCCGGGTGGCAGTGGCACAAGGCTTTAATCCCAGCACTTGGGTGGCAGAGCCAGGCGGATGTCTGTGAGTTCGAGGCCAGCCTGGTCTACAGAGCAAGATCCAGGACAGGCAGGAAAACTACACAGAGAAACCCTGTCTCAAAAAAGAAAACAAAAACAAAACAAAACAAAAAGAATCAAAAACTGAGTAGAAGATTCAAATGAGTTAAAGTCAAGATCTAGACAAGAAAGTTAAGGCATAGCTTCATTTAAGCTATTATAGGTATACATCTACATTTATATGTATCACATACAATTTTAGATAAATATAAAATAATATGATCCTTTGAGGCTTTATCAAACATCCTTAGTGTTATTTATCCCTACTCCCTCTTTATTCTTTAATATTGAACTCCCTTTCCCCTCCCATCGCCAGTTAGAGACTTTCTCCCCATTTCCCCTTCATGTCACCTGTATCTTGTCCTTCTCTGCCTCTAATTTTTACTTTCCTATGTTCTTTGGTTAGTCCAGGTTATGTACTCACATCTAAAGATTTGGAGATAGGAACCACACAAGAAAGAACAATTAGCATTTGGGTTACCTCACTCAGTCTAGTATTTTACAGTTCCACCCATGTGCCTGCAAATTTTATGATTTCATTTTTCTTTATAGCTGAATAGTATTCCTTTGTTTTTATGTACCACGTTTTTATAATCCATTTGTCAACTGCAGAACACTTAGGTTCTTCTCATCTCCTAACCTTGTGAATAAAGCAGAAATGAATGTGGCTGAACAAGTATCTGTGGAATAGGGTGGTGAATGTGTTGGGCATATACCAAGAAGTGGCATAGCTGGGACATATGGTAGGTTTATTTTTTGCTTCTTGAGGATTTTCTGTATTGATTTCCAGAATGGCTGCACCAGTTAGCAGCGCCCCCTACAGTCAGTGGGGTTTCTCCTTCTCCAAATGATATCCAGCATTTATTGTCAACTGTTTCATTGGTCTTAGCCATACTGATTGTGTGAGAAGAGGTCTCGAAGTTGTTCTAATTTTATTTACTTACTCCGAAGAATGGATACATTTTCAGATATTTCTTAGCCATTTTTATTTCTTCTATTGAGAATTCTCTGCTCAGATCCTCAGCCCATTTTCAACATTTTATGTACTTAACTGTTTTGTTTTTTGAGTTATTTATATCGTCTGGATATTAATCCTCTGTCAGACGTACGACTGGTAAAGATTCTTTCCCAATCAATGGGCTTCCTCTTGACTCAACTGATTGTTTCCTTAGCTGTACAGAAGCTTTTAAGTTTTATGTGGTCCCCCTTGTCAGTTGTTGGCTTTAATTTTTGAGCTATTCACAAAGTCACTTCCTACACCCATGTTCCATAGGGTCCTGCCTATGTTTTCTTCTAGAAGTTGTAGTGGTTTGGACTTCAGACTGAGGTATTTGATCCACTTAGATCTAATTTTTGGGCAGCATACTAGATACAGTTCTAAGTTCTTTCTTTTGAGTATAGACATCCCATTTTCCTAGCACCATTTGTTGAAGTTGCTGAATTCATTCCAGTGTATATTTTGACCAGTGTCAAACATCAGAAGGCTGTGTTTCCCTGTATTCAGGTGATATATATATATATATATACACACACACACACACACACACACACACACACACACACACAGGCCTACATATCTGTTTCTGTGCCAGCACCATATTGTTTTTGTTACTGTAGGCCTATAATACTCTTGAAATCTAGAATAATAATCCCTACAGTATTGTACTTTTTGCTTACAATTGCTTTGGATGTCTAGAGTATTTTCTAGTTGCTATGAATTTTGGATATTTTTTAATATTTCCATGAAGAATTATGTGGGTATTTGTATTGACATTACATTGAAACTATAAATTGATTTTAGTAAAATAATAATTTTCATAATATTAATTCTATTAATCTATGAGCATAGGCAGTCTTTCCCAATTTGTAATGTCTTCCTCAATGTTTTTTCAGAGATTGGTTGTTTTCATTATAGACTATTACTTCACCTTTTTAGGTTTATTTCTAGATACTCTCTTCTTTGAGTCTCCTGTAAATGGGAGTGTGTCCTTGAACTCTTTTTTAGCGTGTTTGTTTGTGGTGAGGAAAAGGCTACTGATTTTTGTAAGTTGATTTTATATACAGCCACTTTGCATAAATTGTTGATCATCTCTAAATATTTTTAAGATCTCTTATGTATAAAATGTTATCATCTGTAAATAGGGACGATTTTACTTCTTCTTTTCCAACATGTATCTCTTTGATTTCTTAATTTGCATCTCTTTTCTCATTGCTAGTGTTTCAAGCACTATATTGAAAAAGAATGGGGAAAAAAGAATAAGAATGGGGATCATGGAAAGCATCATTTCTTTCCTGGTTTTAATGAGATTGCTTTGAGTTTTTATCCATTTAAGACAATGTTGGCTTTGAGTTTGTCATATATAGCCTTTATTTTCCCACAAGAACCAAAAACTATGTAACATAAACCATAGTACCATGAGAAATCTTTAGCTAGGTTCTTTATCAGGGTAGTCCAAATGACTCACGTAATAGGCTATGTTTATTAACTTTGCCTTTCAGAGGTTGAATTGTTTCTATTGCTGAAGATGCTACACACTTCAGACATGGGACTCAGAAGAATCAAGCTGGATCTAGATTGCAAGCTTTCATCCTGTGGTGTAGATTTCATAGTACCAGAAAGTACTGGGCATACTACCAAGAGAGGGAAGCAATCAACATTCCTATCCATCCACGATTCCTATGAACCACAACAATGACCAACATGGTAAGATAATTATAAAGTTGCACCTATATAATGATGCTAATCAATAGTTGTCTAATTGGACTTAAGGCCCACTCAACAGTAGGGAAATCATGCCTAGTACTAAAAACCTAGCCAACTACCAATGGCTAGTGAGGTCATAAATCTTAGAGGAGAATCTAGTATCAGACTAGCATAATTCTAACTGCGTACTAAAATTATTAGAATTATTGAATAGGACTACCATATGACCTGTTTAAACCACTCTTTAGCATATACTCAAAGGTTTTTATAACTTACTACAAAGATGTTTGCTCATTCACATTTATTGCTGCTCTGGTGAAAATATTTGGGAAATGGAATCATCCTAGATGTCCATCAACTGACAAATGCATAACAAAAAGTTGATAGATATACACAATAGGATATTATACAACTCTAAAAAATGAAATCGTGAAAACTGCAGGTAAGTGAATGGAATTGGAAAAATTATACTGAGTAAGGTCACCCATGCCTAGAAAACCAAACACTGCATGTTCTTTCTCAGATGAGGCCTTATCTTCAAACCTTTTGAGTTTGTGTCTTGTGTGGAAGCTAGGAAACTAGAAACAGGCCATTGGTGGTGGCCATGCATTTAGGGAAAAGGGATAGTAGAATAGAGGTGAAATTAAAGCAGATGGAGGAAATAGTCGAGGCAGCAATGTTTGAACATCCAGTGGAATGACAGGGATAGGAAAATAAGAGGCTCGGGGAAAGTTTAACTAAAATAAAGTATACATGAAGAAATTACTTGAGAGCCTGCAACATTGCCATCTAACAACAGAGCACATGTGCTATGAAAGGACAGAGGAAGGATATTGGGAGATAAAGGTTTAAGATGTGATGGAGACAGCAAGTGGGGAAAAGAAGTGAAAGAGGGTGGGTTAACCAAATCAAAGAGTATATGAAAAAGACCTTAGGAAACACCACTAGTTTATACATACGCCAAACACACACACACACACACACACACACACAGGAGTTTGTTCAGAATTTCCCCAAATTAGTGAACAATTCTGCTCCAAGAATATATAGATCATTAGATGAAAATCTTCATGTCAGGCATAGGTTACCTCCCTGTGAGTTATCTGTCAGGGAAGCCCCAGGGGCACCCAAAACAATACAAATTTTAGGACACAGAGAAATCAGCATGTAACTGACCAGGAAACTCCCTCTGCTGTCTAGCTTTCATAGTGATGGAAGGTGCTATGCAGGATGCCTGGGGAGAAAAGAAATCAGTGGTCTTATTCAGCACTGGACCCAGCATGCTACATTCCTAACTTGCCAGCAAGATGTGCTCGCTGGAGCAAGAGTGACAACTGTTTATGGGGTAACCACCTGCTGTCTTGATTGGACGTGAGGCCTACTCCACAGGAGGACATTCATTTCTGGTATTATAAAATGGCCAAAACTCATGGTTTGGAAAGTCATGGGTCCCTATATGAGAACTTACTGTTGCTTTGCTAAACTTTATGTTAGCAAACTACCTTCTAAATATTTGTTTATATCCACAGATTTGTGTTCTTCCCAACCTTGGTCAGGGAAGCTTCTTATTGCACTGGGTAATGGTTAATGCAGGAGACACAATCTTGTTCAAAACGCTGAGAATAAGTTACTGAGAGTCCTCATGGGACATCTATCTCACCCTGCCCCCTGCCATGGCGACTAAGACTCAGGGGACATTGTGGAAGAAGAGACCAAAAGAACAGAAAAGCTGAAGGATGAAAAAGAGGAGGGCTGTGAGATGCTGTCCTCCAGACGTGTCATGGCCATTCACTAAACACCTGAACTCAACAATGGCTACTTACACAAGATCAAGCCAGTTAAAAGAAATCCTAGCTTGGAAGTAGAGGGACTCCTAAAGCCCCACCCCTGGCTAACGAGCTATTGGCAGTTAATGGCTCCTGGAGGAGGGATATACCTTTTCCTTAGGAGAAGGGTCATTATGAGGTTCCCTATACCCCAGTGGATGACCCCATACACATGGGCTTATGGGTAACACTAACTGGAATCAGCGAGTTAAAAATTAATTAATTAATTTAAAATTATATAAGAAGGATATATATTTGGGAGAGAGATGTGATGGGTAGTTGGAGATGGGGAGTAAAGGGTGACTATGATCAAGATACACTGTATAAATATATGAAATTAAAAAAATTAACAAAAGCATTTAAAAGCTATAAGGGAAAAACACCAACTAACATACAGAGTCAACAGCAATAGAATGACATTAGATCTGTCATAACAACCCTAAAAGCCAGGAAAGCATGGAAGAACATATGGCAGTAAGTCTTGAAAGTAAATATGTGCCAAACTTGACTGTTATGCCCAGATAGATAATTATGAATATTCATAGCACAAGTTAAGGAAATTCATATCAATGAAGACAGGTCTCCAGAAAATTCTCAAGGAATACTATAAACAAAGAATAGAGTTTCACACGCAAGAACACAGGAAAAAAAATCCATCTACCATGAAAGCAACCAATGAATATCAGAGAACTGGAATGGAGTCAATCATGTTCAACACAGCAAACACTAACAGGAGAGGAAGAAATGAACTAACAGGAGAGGAAGAAATGAACAACTAACCAAGAAACCTGAACAACAAACAACAAAATTAGTAACAGCAAACTCTTCTCAATGACGTCATGGAATGCAAACGGCTTTAACTCACCAACCAAATGTCTTAACCTAACTGACTGGATTGTGAAACAAGATTCAACTATCCTGCATCCCTGAGTAACTGATGGAACTAGAAAAAAATGTGCAGACACTGAGAGTCGAAGGTTGAAAATCAAGCTAGCAAACAAATGGAAGTCACAAATAATAAACAGTAAAAAACGTCAGTCCAACCAGAGTGACTGGAGAGATCAAGAGCAGGAATGAGGCTCAGGTGTGTGGAGGGCTGAAGAAAGAGCAAGTGCTTGGTTAACAGGAAGCCAGGGGAGGTCAGCATCGCTCAGGACTAGAGGTTTGGCTTATGTTTAAAAGTAAGGCAGGAGAAGGCCCCTATCACTTAGAGAAGATGCTATGTAACCCAGTGAATTAGGAAACAAAATAAAACACAAGGAAGATTAACTCTGCTTAAAAGTAACTTATGAAGTGGGCAGAATTCCAAGGACATATTGATGAAGCCTTTGACTACCTTTTATTAAATTGGCTGGATACATAATTAGGAGTGGAATTAGTAGGTCATATGACAACTCTGTTTTTTTTTTACTGTTTTAGCAACTGCTAAATTGTTTTCATTGGTGTCCAAAAGAAATTGAAGTCCCACAAGTAGAGAGGAATTTTTATGGGGATGGAAATACACTGTAGTTTACTATCAGTTGTCAATATCCTGTATCCTTTGCAGGATGCTATCATTGGATGAAGCTGGGTCAGATACAGGAGATCTCTCACCAGTGTTTCTTTCGTTGCATAGAATTATCCAAATACCCCCAAATAAGACTGATCATACAAAATAAATAAGGAAATACATTGCTTGTGTTTCTTTTTTATAGCTCTTCTCTGCTAGACTGTGAATTTCATGAATGAAGTCATATTTGTTCTGGGCATGTTCAGTATTGCCTAGCCCATGTCCAACACGCTTCCTGTCTCCATAAACATCTGTGGAATATTGAAATAATTCAATAAACAGGGTTGAAGCACATAGAGGTTAAGTGGCTGTTCTACAGGTAGGCAATGTTTGAGCAGGGCTTTTACTAATTAAATGTGAAGTTAATTAAGTGTTTATATAATTTCTCCCTTATAATATGCATTACATGTTTGCTTTATAATAATATGCAATCACTTTATGAAGGTAATTTTTGTGTCTCCAGAGTGCAGCACTTAATAAGTCAGTGGAGTATAAAATGAGAAGGTGCAGGGAAAGGGCACATGTTAATGTCCAGACTTCTCTGACACTCACAGTAACAGCTTGGCTGCCCAACCAGACATATGTAATCCGCAGAGATTTGCATTACATCCATTTGTGTGCCTAAAGCCGAAAGGTGTGTGTTGGGGGGAGTTTGGGGTATAGGATTCCGCAACCAGATTCCTTTCAGGAGAGTAACTTCAATTTTTGTTTGTTTGTTTGGTTTTCTTGTTTGTTTGTTCTCAAAAGAGCCCACTAAAGGATGGTAACATTCTCCGCCCAATCTCAGGCCAGAGATATTCCCCATCCTTCTGTTTGCTGCTGCTCCAGAGCTGTCCTGCAACCCAGAGCCAGCCCTCGACTGGCATTCTTGGCATCAACCTAATGGTAACTTATTTTCACTTTTATGTGAGTTGTAATGTAGACACGGGGTTGGAAATAAACCTAAACAAGAGATCAGTGACACTGGCTATTTTGTGCATTCTGGTAGGGCCCCTGGAGATCAGAAGCAGATTCTTCTGATAGCTCTAGTGCTAAGAGCAAAACTTTCTCCATACCCCGGGAGAACCTTGGTGATAAATGCTCACACACCTGTGCCTCTGTGTATATCCCAGAAAGAAACAAAAAATTTAAAGATGTTCACAGTTCTGCCTATCTACTAAGCCTCCAGAGGTGTTCCAGCTTAACACTTAAGTGGGTTTGTTTTTATGCCCAGTAGGCCTGGGACTTTTTTTTTCTATACACTTATGGAACACAACATAATTGAGACAATAGTTACATCCTGGAATATGCCAGGGTGTTAGAGACTTCTTAGATAATTGTCTAAGCTTTTTTTTTATTTTCCATCAGATGTTTAATTTCATGGGAATTGCCTTGCTAGGTACAGTCAAATCAAGAACGAACATTAGACCAGAAAGAGTATGGTGACCAGCTCATCTACTCCAGGATTATAGGGTCACACATCACAGGAACGGGTAAATAAAAGCTTAAAACAATGAACTGTGTTAGAGAATGAGAAATTCATAGAGAATGGAAGGAGTTCCAGAAGATCTGGTGAGGTGCCTAGATTATAAAAGAATGGTGAATCTAGCTCTAGTGTGGTGTCCTTCCTAACACAGTGGAGATGAGAGGGATGCATCACCCAGGCAGTGATGAGAAGAGATCTAGGTTCATAGCTGGTGGAAGGAGAGATAACTCCAAATTTACATATCATGTGAATTTACATATCATGAATTTACATATCATGTGAATTTACATATCATGTGAATTTACATATCATGAATTTACATATCATGTGAATTTACATATCATGAATTTACATATCATGTGACACAAAAAGCTTACCATGGAATTGAAGGACTTGGGGACTTTCAGGCCCGAGCCTGATGTTTTTCTTCCACCTGCCCCCATATGCCTCAAGCATCTCCTGAGACGCACACTTGAGCAGCATCTAAGTTACGTGGCCAGTCCCCTCCCCCTCCTAGACAACCATAGTGGACACTAATGGCCCTCGTCTCTGCACAGGGCAGAGGAGATTTGCCTGGGGCCTTATTTTATGACGGACCAGTAGAGGCTGCAAGGGGATTGGAGGAGAAAAGAATGGAAATAGAGAGGCTGGAAGCAGAGAGGCAAAGTGATGACGTTTCTTCTCCCATTGTTTCTCCAGAAAGATAGAGAGAGGGAAAAGAAAGCATAAATAAAAGTAGAAACAAATGGAGAGGAAGCAGAAAAAGTAAGAATGAGAAAGAAAATCAGAATATTGAAAGAGTGAGGAACTTTTATAATAGATGGAACAAATTTTTATAAAATTACATGGTTCTCAAAGTGCACAATGAGCTATTATTGTCCGCAGGAAAATGAAAGCAATCTCTTTTTCACTATCACTGGATAGCTTTACGTGCATTAGCTCCCTGAAAATCAACTTCAGGTTCCCAAAGCCAATTCATTATGCAGTATTATTCCAAAGGGAAATTTGTTTGGCATTGGGAGCCTATGCCCTTCTATCAGCCTCTCCTCCCACACCAGTATCCGGGCATTCTCCTGAGAAACTCTTATTTGGAAACTGCAGTCGCTCTTTTTCTTACGAGGGCTTCTGAGTGTGTCTCATGAAAAGGAGCTTGGGAGGAAAGCAAACACCCTGGATCAGTGGTGCCTGGGATGACAGGCCAGCTACCATCTCAGACAGGAGTCCATTCCACCTTCTGGTGCCACCCTCATTCCTTAGCTGCCAATTTCTAGTGTGGACACACGATTTTAATTGTTGGTGAAGCTGGATGTGAATAGCAGCAGGCACGGCCTGCAGATAACTAAGCCCGAACAATTCTACCTTGTTCTTCCTCCTGTGTCCTCTGAATTTTGAAGAGTGGTCTACTGGCTTTCATCCAACAGAAGAGATATATGAGTCCCTCTCTGCTGATTCTCTTCATTACACCTCAAAACTCTTATTCCTTTTCAGCGACACAAGTAATTGACTGTATTCCCATTTAGTATCTGATTGATAGCAGGAGCTCAATAAATGCAAATATTTTCTCTCATTTTATGGATAGATATTATTAAGTGCATGATTTTTATATTTCAATGAAGTCAATTTTGTCTCTTTGTACATTGCTATGCCTATTTTCTGTTTATCTTCAGATTTGGCAAATCTAAGGTCATGAAAACATACAACACTTCTTCCAAAAGTTCTGTGTTTATATTTAGTTTGTATATTGAATTTAAATCTGATATGGTATATGAGAAGCAGCCAGTTGGATACTTTGCATATGGATATCTAGTTACTCTTCTGCTATTAGTTGAGGAGGTTATTCTTTTTATTCTTTTCCTGGAGGGGAGTCTTGGTACCTTTGTAAAACAGCCAGATGGTCCTAAGTAAGTGAATTTATTGTAATTTATTAATTTATTTATCTCAATTCTCTTCCCTTGGCAACCATATCCATCCTATACCACAGTTTTCTAGGTCTTCCCTAACAAAGCAACACAAACTGAATGAACAAAGGTGAAATGTGTTTACTTACAATTCTGAACGACAGACTTCTAACTAGGTGACAGCCAGTTTGATCCCTGCTAAGATCTGGGCAGGAAACTCTGCTCCCTGATATCTGGTGGCTTCTCCATGCTTCTTTGCCTTCAGTGGCACATGGGATTTCCCCATGTATACGTTTATCTTCGGTCATCAATCTGATTGTCATCAGTCAATCTGTCAGACTGGGTTATGACCCAACATGATGGCCTCATTTTAAATTGATTTACTCTGTACTGTGTTCAGATAAGGACTAGACTGAGGTAAAGTCCAACTTCTATTTTTTCAACGTTGCTTTGTCATTTGCTGTTCCCCGTAATTTCACAGACATTTGAGGATCATCTCTTCCACTTCTTAAAAAAAATAAGCCACTGAAAATTTTAAGGGATTTTACTCAACCTATGTATATATTTGGATATGATTTCTGCCAAACAATATTCAGTTTTCGAATCTGTGGATGCAGTGAAGCTTTCCAGTTAATTAACTATTCTTTAAGACTTCTAGCAATGGTGCATACCTTCCAGTACACAAGTGTTTTAGCTTCTTTTTGGACTGTACTTTTCCCTATCCCTATTATATCATTGTGGAAGCTATTATAAATAGAATTGTAGTTTTAATTTTTTTACAGCTCATTACTGATGCAATGAACCATGATAGCATTTTATGGGCCTGCTTATTATTTGGGATTTTCTAAATATGCAATCATGCCATTGAGGAATGTTGAGACCATTTCTTATTCTTTTTTTGCTAGGATATCTTTTCTTTCTTTTAGTTGCCTAATTTCACTGGCTTGCATTGCCAAAATAATATGGAATAACAGCAGTAAAGGCAAATATCCTGCTTTTATTACTTATCTCTAGGGGAGAAAATTCAATTTTTCACTAATGTGAGGTTAGCTGTGAATTTTCGTGTGTCCTTTATCATATTGAGGCCATTCTTTTCTTTCTCAATTTAGAATTAGGTTTTTATTGTGACGAAGTGGTGGCATTTTGTTAGTGTTTATTTTTCAAATTGTATTTGAATTAACACATTCCTTCCTTGCTTTTCTTCCTTCAAAACCCTCCTGTATACCCCTCCTCACTCTCCTTCAAATTCATAGCCTCTTTTTCATGAATTGTTAAGGCATGAATTTATGTATTTGTATATACATATATATTTCCAAATACAACCTGTTGAATCCATGTAATGTTACATGTATCTATGTTTTCAGGGCTGTCCATTTGACACCAGACATTCAACTGGTGTGCTCTTCTCTGGGGAGGATCACTGCTCCAAACTCCCAGCTTCACTCAGCTGCCTGTAGTCCTTGTATAAGATGGGACTCCTGGGTTTTTCCCTCACAGTTGGCCGTGTTTGTTGCTATTCTCTTTGCTCAAACTCAAGTTTGGGCGATCGTATTGGTGAGACCTTACAGGCTTAGGTTCTGAACACAATGTCACAGCAAAGTCCCTGATCCTCTGGCTCTCACAGTCTTCCTGCTCCCTCTTCAGCAAAGGTCCCCCGAGCCTTAGGTGTGTCTTTTTTTCTGAACAAATTGAGATAATCACCTAGTTGTTACTTGGTATTCTACTAATGTATCTATTACATAGATTGATCTCTTACCTAAGAATTAAATTACTCTGCATGCCTCTTGATATTCCATACTCTCCATATTTATATTCATATGCATGTGTGATCTCTGGCATTGTGTTTCTGTACTAGTCTTTGATATAAGGGTATAGGCCTCAGAATGAACTGGGTGTTTCACAGTCACTCATTCCCCCCATCTCTCTCTCTCTCTCTCTCTCTCTCTCTCTCTCTCTCTCTCTCTCTCTCTCTCTCTCTCTCACACACACACACACACACACACAAACATCTCTTTCCCTCATTCTTTCTTTTTCCCTCCTCCCTCTCTCTCCCCACCCTGTCTCTCTATGTGTGTCTCTCCCTCCCTCTTCCTTCCTTCTCTCAGAGTTAGAGGATTTGGAAGGATTATTAGGAAAACTATCTGGTCCTGCATTTTCTTTGTTGAATTTTTTTCTCTCTTAAAGCACTGCATTCCTCTAAGTCCCCATTTTATGAGTTTATTTAGCTATTTTATTAATTTTTGTGATAATTCTGCTATGTTTTAAAACTTTTGTTGATATAATAAAAGAACAAAGCATAATTTCCTCTATTCTTTTATTGTTTGGGGGTATCTATTTTCTTCATTTCTGATCTAATTTTTATTATATTTCTTTTGTTCTAAAGCGTGACTCCAATTAGCATTATCAATAAACACCAGGAGTCAGATATTGAAGTAAAAGCTGAAAGATCAGAGAAGCAGAGCAGCAGCCACTAGAGATTTCTTACCTCTCTGAATCCTCAGACCAAAACAGGGAGGCCGAGATCCTGTCTCCACTGGTCTTATATTCCTGTCTCCACCTCCTTAGAGCTGGGGTTAAAGGTGTATAACACCACTGCCCGGCTGTGTTTCTTTTTCAGACTGATTCAATCTCGTGGACTCCTGATCTTCCTGCTTCCTCCTCCCAAGTGCTGAGATTAAAGGTGTGTGCCACCACTGCCCTGCCTCTATGGTTAAGTAGTGACTAGCTCTGCACTCTGATCTCCAGGCAAGTTTTATTTGTCAGAACACAAGCAAAATATCATACGATATTGTTCTGCTAGTTTGGGTTTTATTTTATTCTTATTTTCTTATATCTTAAATTTCAGTGCTGGTTATTCACTTCAACTCCTTTTCTCCTCAGAGAGAACATGTGCTACAATTACCAGCTTCCCTCAGAGCTCTGTGTTTACTGTAGCCCATGCATTTTTGTGTTGTATTTTTATTTCATTTGTAAGATTTGAAAATTTCTCTTATAGTGACTTTCTTTAATCTGTTTTTAAGAGCATGTTGTGTATTTTTTAATTGCCCGACTTTTCTTCTGTTGTCCATCTCTAGATTTATTCCACTATTGTAGGAAATAGTTTGAATGATTTTAATATTTTAAATCTACTTGTTCTGACTTGGAACCAAAACCATGGTCTGCTAGGACCATGCTTTGATACACACTTTGAAAAAAGAGTGTAGTCCATTATATGTTGATCAACTACTCCTGGACATGAGGCCCACCCTGGATTGTATACCTGACAGAAAAATCATAGAGAAAGACTCAAAAATAACTGTGATCAATAAAACAGGATGGAATTCCAAGTGCTGCTTCATAGAGAAAAGAGCAGAGTTAGTCAGGCCACCTCTCCTGGAAGTAAGAAGAGTAGAGGATCAGGCTCTGCAGAACCAGGGACTTGATCTCATGTGGTTGGATGGAGATTTCTCCTAGGTAG
>CABHPH010143756.1:0-38275 GCA_902168325.1 Peromyscus nudipes | reverse complement strand
TCCCAATTTTCTAAGAAAGCGCCATATTGATTTCCACAGTGGCTGTATCAGCTTGCATTCCCACCAGCAGTGGAGGAGAGTTCCCCTAGCTCCACATCCTCTCCAGCACAAGGTGTCCTCAGTGTTTTTGATCTTAGCCAATCTGACTGGCGTAAGGTGGTATCTCAGAGTTGTTTTGATTTGCATTTCCCTAATGATTAGGGATGTTGAGCAATTCCTGAAATGTCTTTCAGCCATTTGTGTTTCCTCTGCTGAGAATTCTCTGTTTAGTTCTATAGCCCATTTCTTAATTGGACTGTTGAGAATTTTGATGTTTAATTTCTTGAGTTCCCTATATATTTTGGATATCAGTCCTCTGTCTGATGTGGGGTTGGTGAAGATCTTTTCCCATTCTGTGGGCTGTCGCTTTGCCTTGTTGACCATATCCTTTCCTCTACAAAAGCTTTTCAGTTTCAAAAAGTCCCATTGATTGATTGTTTGTCTCAGTGTCTGAGCTACTGGTGTTATACCTAGGAAGCGATCTCCTATGCCAATGCGTTCAAGACTACTTCCTACTTTCTCTTCTAGCAGGTTCAGAGTAGCTGGATTTATGTTGAGGTCTTTGATCCACACAATAGACTGCTGGCAATAGTCGAGAAATAGCCCGATCTGACCTACCCTGGTGATAGGATGGCCAAACACCTTAATTGTCATACTAGAAACCCCATCCAGTGACTGAGGGAACTAGATGCAGATATCCACAGTCAGGCCCTGGGTGGAGCTCCGGGAGTCCAATTGGCGAGAAGGAGGAGGGTTTATGTGAGCTAGAGTTGTTGGGACCAGGGATAGATGGAATACAGGGACAAGTGGCCAAACGAATGGAATCACATGAACTGTGAACCAATGGCTGAGGGGCCCCCAACTGGATCAGGCCCTCTGAATGGGTGAGACAGTTGATTGGCTTGATCTGTTTAGGAGGCATCCAGGCAGTTGGACCGGGTCCTGTGCTCAGTGCATGAATTGGCTGTTTGAAACCTGGGGCTTAGTAGAGACCCTTGGTTCAGCCTGGGAGGAGGGGACTAGACCTGCCTGGGCTGAGTCCACCAGGTTGATCTCAATCCTTGGGGGAGTCTTGGCCCTGGAGGAGATGGAAATGGGGGGTGGGCCGGGGAGAGGGGGGCGGGGTGGCAGGAGGGGTAATGGGTGATCTATGACTGATATGTAAAGTTGAATTATATTGTAAAATAAAATAAAATAAAATAAAAAGATTCTAGGATGTTTATAAAGATAGAGCTGGGGAGGGTTTTGAAATTGTTCAGTGGGTTATCCCTACACTGATGTATGAAATAAAAATGCTGTTTTGAAAAAGCAAATGAATACCTACTAATAACTGGTCTACATGTATTTACTGTATAAAAAGTACAAGTAAGTAGCCTCGCCAGGAAGGAAACTTTAATACTAACGCATGGTGTGTGAAGTAGGTTAAGGATAAGGGTATAATAATTACCAGATATAAATTAAAAGGGAATTTGTCAATAAAGATTATTTTTTAAACATCCAGGACTGATACTAACATGGATTATACTTTGGCACTGTGGTTAGCAGACTAGTATACCACAGTGAATGTAGATTCACTATAGCTAATAATGCATGTGTGGTTGGAAACTAAGGTGCTTCATCTTTGTCAAGTAAATCCTGTGTATTTTTTTATTATATAAGTCCCAGATACTAAAAGTTACAATTCTCTTTTGGGAGATTAGATGGATGAATATTAGACATAATGAAGCATTAAAATATGTTACATATTTTGTAGGTCCAGTATCCAAAAAAATTAAGCACATTTGAAATTTAACAACAATTCTCAAAGACCTAATTTAAAATAAACAATGGATTTGGAACTGCATTCCTTCAAATAAAATACATAAATGACTGATAAGCTCACATGAAACGCAACTGAACATTTGTCTGTAGGTAAACGCAAATCAAAAGCACATGTTGCTACTTGATATCTGGAGTAATGCACAGGTCTTTGAAGATGTAAATCAGACATTTGGGTAATTTTGGGCATGAAATAATTTCATATGTAATGAGTATTGAAGTATTTTATCCAAATGCCATCAATTGTCATCTGAATCAAAGTTGACATGCATAATTAAAATTCTGTAATTTTAGAGCTGTATAGGTGGCTCAGCAGTTAAGAACAGTGATAATTTTTGAGAATATCCATGTTCAAGTCACAGCATGGCTCATAACCACCTGTAACTCCTGTTCCAGGGAATTCAATGTACTCTTCTGCCTCCCAAGTGTGCATGTGGCACACAGGCATTCACATGGACAAGAGATCCATTATATATATTTTTTTAAAGATTTAAAAAAAAACAATCCTGTAGTTTTAGTGGCTAGGGATATTGTTCGCTTTCAAGAGTGCTTACCTAGCATGCCTGGGGTTCCATCTCCAGCACCTCATAAATCAAGTATGGTGTGACATGTCCATAAACCCAGGACTGAGAAAGTAGAGGCTAGAGAAGAGGCCATCATCAGTATATAGCAACTTTGAGATCAGAGTAAGATACATGAGATTCTCCCCCCCCCAAAAAAAAACCCAAAAAACTTACACTCTTATTCTGCTCCTTTATTCCATCTTATGAGCAGCAGGAGTCTTTGGAGTGATACAGACTTGAAAACATTCACTGGCTCCATCGTTTGAAAGCAGTATGACTCCAGACAAATTAGTTAACCCCACTGACCTGTGTTTTCTCCTCTAAGAAATGAAGTTAATAACTCTGCCCGTGGTTGGGCTGCCTGGAGGGTTGTCTGGTCTGTGTGAAGTGTCTAGCAAAGTGCTTGGCATCATCATCGCTAACTAATGTTAATCTCTATTATATTATCATTTCATTATTACGGCCTATTCGCTGGAGCCTTTGAGAGGTGAGGAGGCAGTCTGCACATGGGAGCTGAGTCTCAGTAAAGAGAAAGATAACAGGCAGAGAAAGCAGAGGAACTCAGTAACTTAGTCTGCCTGTAAACTCATCTTTATCTCAACATTAAGAAATATGGGGACCATCTATTCATCCTGTGAAGAAGCTAGAGGATTTCCCTTGAGTAAACTGCTCACTCCCAGATAGGAAGTGAGATAGAACACAGCACACAGTACACAGTGAGCACACACACACACACACACACACACACACTTGTGGACACACACAAATAGATGCTAATGTGAAGGGGCTACCCAGAGAAAGATTGTCAACTGATTATCAGCATTCTTTGCATAAAGAACTTCAATAAGCTTTTAAAACTACAAAGTTATATCAGAGATATTCTAACTTTCAAATACCTTCTTAAAATTTATTTTTGTAGCCAGTATTGATAGATATCTAATTTGATTATAATTAACACCCTTAGAAATTCTATTAATATAACAGTAAAATCTTTTTTTTTTTCTACTTCAAAGACAATTATGTTTACACACTGAGGTTTCATGTTCTCAGGAGATATCTGATGAAAAACACAAACAGAGCACATGCATAGCACACACATTTTACATCACTATACACACAAGAACACACACATAGCTCACACACACCAATACAAAAGCATAGTACACACTGTATACATATGCATCAAACACCAGCACACAGCACCACACAGTACACAAGCACTTAGAGCATGACATACACAACACAAACAGAATAGAGTACACACAAACACACATACACAGAGCATATATGCAACATAATGTACACATACAGAAAAACACACACACATGTATACACAAAGAGACAGCATGCACTAAAAACATACACCAACACCACAAGCATGCACATAGTTCAAAAAATATATTAAGTGCTACAGGACTTCTGAGAATACATTCATTACATTGTATGAATTAACTGCATATGACTTCAACAATCACTGTGTTCTCTACCAGCACTAAGTTAGGCTACTCTGAAGATTTTCTCTGTAAGTTTTCAGTTATTAATTACTTAATTACATGCATATTGTTATTAGTAGAAGTGTCAAGATAATAGACATTCAACATGCTTAATTTGTAGGTCAATATCACTGTGTCTTGCTATGAAAGGGACCTAGTAACAAGTAATTCTTTTGGCTTCAAGTTGTGAATGTATTCTGATATTCTGGAGAAGCAGCCATAGCCATAATGCTGTTATAGTTTATGAGATGCTCTATGTTTCCAAGACTAGCCTGGAACACACGATTCTTCTGCCTCAGTTTCCTGACCTGAGATTTCAGGTGTCTGCCCCATAGTTGGCTATGCCTAAGAACAACTTGTTCTGAGTGTTTCCAGATAACTTGGCCTATAGTGATGTATATATTAGTACCATTCTCATTGTATGTTAATGAACAGATACAAATAATATATGGATATACAAAGATTGTTCTTATGTTTCTATTTTACAGTTTTTAAAAGGAGTGTCCAATTTAAACTGTAATGTTTATATTTACATTAACAGGAAGTTCATATTTAATGATGAGTAAAAGGACATGAGACAAAAAGAACATTGATTTCATCGGTGGAAAAATGTGAGAAAAGCTCATTTTAGGGGTGAGCTCCTACATTGCTTTTCTGAATCCTGAGACTGGGAGGAGAGCAGAGAGTAACCTTGAGTGCTGCTAAGGCACGTTGTCAGGAAAAATTCTTACTAAAATGTCACCTGGCTAAATAGCTATCGAGTATAGGACAGCTGTGGTTCATGTGTGCCCACTCTGGTCTCTGCCAGATTTCTAGATTTTCTATCCCATTGCATCCTAGGAAATACTGGGCCTAAAATGATGTAGATGGTATGGAAAACTAGATGTGCATAGTAAGCACACCTGAGACTGATCCCCACTTCAGTCACTCAGGATTTGTAAACTCTTTGACTTCATGGTATAACAAGCCTCAGTTTCTTTCCTTGAAACAGAGATGCCATCTTCTTGTGCAGTTACTGAGAGAACTACATGTGACAGCGTGTTTACAAATTAAACAATGTCCAGAGCACATCCATGTCATAAGGATGACCTTTCTATCCAGTGAGGACCAAAACCAAAGATGGCTTTGGACCCTTCTATAAAGTGTATACATATGATTAAACTGTCCTCTAATTGGAGCTCTATACCCATAGAGTAAGGCAGCTCTCAGAGCTTGTAAAAGAAAGTTATTTGTACAATGGGCAGTAGTTAATACAGAAACTCACAACTTGATAGAGGGAAGAAAATAACTGTTCACAGAAGGCTCAAACACAAATGGATATCTACTTTATATACTACTACTAGATTCAGGGGCCATCGCAGCAGAGTGGCTGAGAAGATTGTTAGAGCTGGAAGTCAGGGAGGAATGGGTCAAGAGTATTGTCTGCACATGATAGGATTCCTCTGCTCATGAACTCATGGTACCTGTGTTTGTTCAAATAAGATTAAGCCAGTCAACATTCTAGCAGGGAGGCTAAAGATGATGGACTCCAATCCCTCCACAACCAAAATATACTATTTCTTCTCTGAGTGGCTGCGGTCATGATAATTTATCACAGTGACAGAAACATCATGAACACAGTCATTCAGCCCAGGTAGGCCTGGAACTCACTGTGTAGCTGAATTTGAAACTCATTTTCCTGTCATTTCCAATTTCTTGGATTACAGACTTTTGCCGAACCTCCTGTTTCTTTTGGTTTTGAGGATCAACTCATACTAGGTCCATGCTTACACAGCAATCACTTTACCATTTATTTGAACTACATCCCCAGCTTAAGGTGCCTTAGGACACAAGGTATCTTCATACTCTAAGCTGACAAAGAGAACTGGTTATAGTCACTCAGTAGCATTTGCAAGGTCACAGGGGGATATGCTTTAGGCTGAGATTGCATAACATTCTCTTTCCAATAGGCCTTATTTTATTTCTGAGATTCTGTTTTATTACCTATGGAGTATATTAATCAGTCTTAAAATATAAAGGTATGTTCTTTAAGAGCTCTAATTCTCAAGAGCTCTTAAAGCTGTCCTATAAGCCAGACAAGTATGTTTTCCACAACAATGATTTGGTCTTGTAAAATCAAGTTCAAAACCTTGTACATCCTTTCCTTGACTTTGGAAAGGCTACTTGACTCTTTTAAAAGTTTAGTTATCTGCAAATAAAAGCAGACAACACAAAGAAGAAATACATTAGCTGGCACTTGGAATTGGGGAGAGATAATATCTATGAAGCGTGTTAATACCATGCCAAGCAAATAGTAAGGAACAATAAGAAGATTAAGTAGATGATATGTTTTTTGTTGTTGTTGGTTTGGTTTGGTTTTGGTTTTTTGGTTGTTTTTGGTTTGGGTTTTTCTATTAGCACTTGGTGCTTGTCTCTTTGCATTTTAAATCTTTTCATTTGGTACTTTTCTCCATTCTGTGTCCTAATGCCATAAAATAAGGAAAGTACAGGAGAAATAGTTTCTGTGGCTTCTGGTTCATTAGATACAGTCCATCATGACAGGGAAGGTATGGCCACAGCAGCTACTGTCCATGGCAGTAGGAGGATGCTTGTTCGCATCTCTAAGGATTTGGAAGTAGAGAAAGGAGAATGCTGGCCATCTTTCTGCTGGATTTCTCCTTTTCCCTTTGATATCAAGCCAGTGTTGGTGCTGCTCACATTCAGGGTGGGTCTTCTTTTCCCTTTCAGTAGAACATCTACAAATACTGGCTGGAACATGCCCAAAGTTGGACTGCATTAACAGTCTTATTGCTTCTTAATCCAAGGTTACCATCAAGTTCCATCATCACAAAAGCTGGGTTAAGTTGTTTAGAAAAGTGTTAAGTGTACCTTTGCCTCACATCAGTGGCTCCGGATCATCAAGTTAACACTTTGTACTTGACTTTGAATCCACTGTACTTCAGAAAACCTTTAAGTGATTCTCTGGGTGGACACTGCACTGACCAGACAAGAGAGAGCTTTCTCCAAGGTCAAACTTCTTATTCTTATACTCAGCAATGTCAAAGGACCTGGTTCTAGAAGCTAACAATGAACCATTATCACCTCTTTACTGAATGGCCAACACCCAAGGACATGAAAAAAAATGAAAAGATTGGCCATGCCTGTCCAAATTAACTAAATGTGAAGACCATCTAGGACTTTTGTGCACCATGGAAAAGAGTTTGGAAGGGTAAACTTGTGTGTTAGTCTCATATTTTATTGAATTTTCATCTGTCTGTAGCTCTGACAGATGTTCTGTGTATTTCAGCTGGTGAATTAAAGGAAGCTCCTGGGAGAAGCGTCTTTTAACACTAAACTGCTTTTATCTCCTTACTCTTTTTCTAGCCTCTTAAAGAATCATTTTCTCTTGCACTTGAAGGAGCTTTTGTTTAGTGGCCTGGAAGTGATGCTGCCATGCATCCACCCTGGAAAAATTAATCCAGGAGTGAAAACGCCAAACAGAAAGCAGTTGTTTCTATTCTGAACACTCCATTCAGTGGCTGACTAATAAAGCAGAGTACTCACTCACAGCTCCTGACACTCCTCTGAGGGTTAGCAATGCCTCCTCTTCCAATCAAGGAGCTCATCAAAATGGAAGGAACACTCTTAACTAGCAGACCAAATCTTACAAGGAAAAAGAAAAGGGCAGCTGATCTCCTCAGGCACTAGAGAAACTACAGTTGAATTCCTTGGAAATTACACATGGGGTTCAGCAATGCAGAGAAAAAAAATACTTCATAGTGCTCACAATGCACACAACCACAAAGCTCAGATGGGCAATAAGAGCACTGACTGCATGGTCATGTGAGAGGCTTCAAAGACTCCACCTCTCTCAAATGCATGAGGCTTTGTGCAACTTATACTCCCCGTCTCCTCATGTCTGAACAGGAATAACATTAATGCAATCTGATGTTCAGAGTAGACAGCAGTAATAAGAAGTGGAGAATGTACAACCAAAAGAATAATTAGTAATAAACAAAAATGGTCAAAGGAAGAGAATTTGTTCTAGCTGGAGCTGTTTGATAACAAAGTTTGAAACTGACGTGAGGAATCCCCTTGGTCCCTGTCTGTCTTCTCCTTTCAATTCCAACAACACAATTGGACTGTGCTGAGGGATGGAACAGCTTGTCTGCTTCCTTAGCTGGGACTTTGCAGTGGTTTGAATGAGAAACATCCCTCAGAGGCTCATGTATGTGAACATTTGATCCCCAGTTGGTGGCACTGCTTAGGAAGGTTATGGGGACACTGGGAAATAGAGACTTGCTGGAGGAAGTACCTCACTGTGAGGCAGGCTTTAAGGGATGACAGTCTCATTACATTTCTGTTTTCTCTCTCCTTGTGTGTGTGTGTGTGGATGAAAATGTGATCAGTTAGCTCCCTGCTCATGCCATTGTGTTTTCTCTTACCATCGCCATGCCTTCCCTACCATAACAGACTATCTCTCTGAAACCATAACCCCAAATCAACTGTTTTCGCCTCTAGGTTGTGTTTGGTCATTTGGTCATGATATATTACCATGGCAACAGAAATGTAACTAATACAGATGGGGATTGAGGACAAGGGCCATATCTGACCATGCTCTTTGCAGCTTTCTGCTACTCCTGGGCTCTGTCTATGACATCATACAACCTGAGAACAATTTAACCAAAACTAACTTGGTAGATACATTAGTCATTTTGTAATGCATTGTTTAGTTAAAATAACACAATACTCACTGACATAGAGACATGGACTCAGCTATTTGATGTTAATTTTACACCTAGAATTGCTAAAACTTGGGAGTTTGTCTTGCTAAAGCAGTAAGTGGGAAGTACATCAGAGCCAGGATGTTTTTCTCCAGAATCCTCAGCATTGGACTTTCTCTGGTCACTACAATGGCTTTTGTTGAGCCTCTTTTTGATATAGGTGTATGAAAATGAGGAAGAAAACCTATATAAACTAACCACCAACTTTGCAGATAAGGTTTTATTAGCAAAGTATATTCTGGGTACATTTGTATCCACCTAAATACATCATTTGCCTGAAAAAAAAAAACCATTAGCCATAGGTCTGACAAAAGTCTGATTTCAAAGAAGGATGAGTTGTTTTGTTTAGTAGGAGCTGCTGTAGATACAGAGAGAAAAAGGTATTGTTTGAATTGGGGTAGATGTATATGATGAATGAATATTAAAATTCTTCCTTACTTCATAAAATTAATTTTATTTCTTCCATCTAACATTCATACAATGAGGGCTCCTGTTTTCATGAGGAATATACATGATCATGCCTCACTGATTCAGGATTTGTACTAGATAAAAATAAAGTCTGCTTTTCCATCATTAGAACAAGAAATGTTAAATATATAGGTAATAATATCAGAGAAGTGATTAAATTCTTTGAATTCTTTAGTGTTGTCCATGTAACCATATTGTTAGTTTCAGGGGCAGTTTTCCCAATGTTTGAACTTAGGTTTAACATTTACTGTAGCTTAGGACAGCTTAGTGAGCTTAATTGAGCATCATCTGACTCCTCTGTAATAGTAGCACAAGTCTGACCCTGGTGGCATTGCATGCATTCCGAGGTAGCTATGAAACCTAAATAGAAACTAGACCTGGATTTCCAATGAAAATAGTCTCTTTACAGGGTAAGTTCTTGGTAAGTTTCTGAGGGCAAAGATTCAAGCTCACTCCAGTTCTTTCAATGACACTCTATTAATCTCTTATATCTAATATCTCATCTGTCCTGTTAGGAACCCAAGGGAAGAAAACAGAATGTCTGTGTTTTCACTTCTAAACTGGACATTGTAATTTCAACCTTCCTTAAAAGTAATATAGTTGTGTAATAGTGATGGTCTTATTATAAGTAGGGTATTTTAAATTGTTTGAAAAGTGAATTTTTCTTGTAGATAAATTTAGCATACAGTTATTGTTTTAAAATTCAGAATATAAATGTACGTACCAAACCTACAATTTGAAACATATTGTAAAATTCAGTTATCTTAATTACACATCAAGCTATCTCTTAATTATTTCCAAGGTTTTCTATATCAGAAATAGGACTCTGAATCATCTTCTTCAGCAGATTGCATTCTTATTCAAAACACTTGTTGTCCTCCCCCAGGGATATTGTCCTTAAGCAAAGATTATGTATATCTATGCCATTATATACCCAACAGTGGCCATGTCATTTGTTTTGACCAATAAAATGTGTAGTAGCAGGAATTTCTGTTTATAAACTCATACATGGCTTTCAATGTAATTTTCTCCTCATCTAGTCAGTAAACTGCCAATACTCCTCACTAAGACTATTTTGTTGGCTTGAGCCTCACAGGTATGGTGTTCCAAAATGGGTGCACAGAACTAAAGGAAAGCACATAGCATAAGAGAAACAACTGTGAAATACAGACTTTCAGATCTTTGTCTATTTATTAATCCAGATTAACTTAACCTCAGGTGATCAATTATGGAATATAGATTTTAGAATGTTCATATTCATAACACTCACTTCTTAAATGTGCCTCATTACTCATGGTATAATGTCTAAATTTCATAGCCCAGGAGTTTAAAGATCTTTCATTCTTTTCCTGGTCTCATTGCTTGGTACCTCCACATATTCATACCATAGCATCCAGAGATTTCAGATTGCTTATGTATAGTTGAATGAGAAATATTCCCTAGTGGTTTATGAATCAAATATTTGGTCTCCAGTTAGTGTCACTGCTTGGAAGGTTATAGAACTTTTAAGATTTATAGTCTTCCTGGAGGAAGTATGTCATTGGGGGTGGGCTATGGAGGTTTATATTCTCATTCCATTTCCCTACCCACTCTCTCCTTCCTGTGTGTGGTTGAGAAATAAGCTCTGTCTTCCATTAAGTTGTTTGTAGTCATATTATTTTGCCACAGCAACAGAAAATTGAGTAGTATGGCTTCTATTTCTTAGAAAATTTTATGCTAAGCAATGTTTTTAAGTGTGCATCTCACCTCCTTGACTCTGGAAGAGTCTCATCTATACTGCAAAACCCATATCACATTATTCCTTCTTTAGGAAGCTTATAGTGATGACCTTGATCTTTGAGGAGAAAATGGTCCAATCTCTACATTTGGCATTCTTTTCTGCCTATGCATTTTCTTCTGTTGGCTTCCTTAGGATAAGAAAACATAAATGTAATGTTTTTATTCTCAGTTTAGGATGACATATGTTTCTCTGTTCTGGAAAATTCACAATGGTAACAATCCCTGGAAGTCTGTTTATATTTCCTTTTCTTTAGTTTAGGAAGAGAAGTTAAAACAAAAACTTTGTTTGAAATGAACTGATTCCTGTGGGTAACCTGAGGAAGTTTTCATTCCTTTCTAATTATCAAGTTCTCCAAGAACAGTAGGTTTGGGAGCATCAAAGTGCTTTGAAATCATTGAGTGGAGCATATAAGTAGAAATTATTAACTATTTTCTACTTTATTTACTAATTTATTTCATTAGTTCTTCCCAAGTCTTATTGAACATGAATTAAAAGAAGTTTTATTGACAAGAATCCTTTAAAAGAGTTTTCATTGAAAATTCAAATTAATTGGCAGGACACAGTTGCTATAATGTAACCCATTTCATTTAATTTATTTCAGTCCAGTGAAATAATCTGAAACTCAATACTTCTCAGACCCCTATACTTATACATGTGACTCTCCAGAATTACCTTAGCCATACCTTTGGTGAAAAGAAGTCTAAGTCAAAGATCACAAAAGGCTTTAAATTCACTTTTCAAAAGTTACTTAAAAAAGACCATCACTATTACACATGACTATGTTATTTTTAAGTAGGCTGAACTTAGAATATTCAGTTAAGAAATGAAAACACAGAGGTTCTATTTTCTTCCCCAGGATACCCAGCAGGATTGATGAGATGATAGACATGACAGAATGTCACTTATAGAATTGGCAGTGGGCCTGAATCTCTGCCCTTAGAAACTTCCACTGTAATACTAAAAGGAACTCAGAGAGCAAAGAAAGAATTGTTCAACAAGGTGATATCAAATCATACTTTGATATGAACCTGTCAGAAGACTCTACTTGGGAAAAGGCATGAGATAGGAAATGTGTTCTGCATTAGGCAGTAAAGATATATAGTCCTGAGTCAAACTACAGAATGATAGAATGCCTAGTGCTAAACAATCACAAGTGTGGTATCTTGGTCCATGTTGCTATTTGAATAGGTTTATTGTGCAACTCTTTTGTTAAACGAAAATGGCCCATAATTGTTGGAATTAAAACTTGAGCGCGGTGTGTCAGCCTGAGGGGTAGGAGAGATAGACTCGACTTTAAGAACCAAGGATAATGAAAACAATGGAAAATAGCATAGAGTTAGGCCCCATCTGTCTATCTAAATTAGTTACCACTATAATAGAAATCCTTTTGCTTGACAGGTATCTCAGTAATATGTAGATCCCACCTGTAAACATACACCGACTACTGCATTTTCAACTAAAGCATAGCTAATTAAAAGACAGAATTCTCATACGGGATATCATGTTACCATTTATGTTACACGTGAAAGTATTTCAGTGTCATGTAAGTATTTACAATACAATATTTTTCGTTGCTTACTTGTACTTTTATTATAATTTAATTCCTATAGCATTAAATATCTGTGATTGTTAATTCCATAACTATTTTATGCACATATTTTGTCCATATATCTAATTATTTACTTTAGATAAATACTTTTAAGTCTCATCACTAGGACCATAGTTTAAAAAAAAAGAAAATAAAAAAAAAAGAAAAAACCTGTAACATAATAGCATGAACTTTGCCAAAGGTGAGTACAAAACTGATAAGCACAAATAAAACAAAAGAATGAAGGGAGATGTGTTCATTAAAGGACCAGGGCAAGTCCCAAAGGAGTATCTCCCAGGAAACAATGAGACATTCACAGGGGAAATGCATACACCTTAATGCAGGAAAGACTACTGGTCCTACCACAAGGCAGATGACTTCTGGAGGTGCATTCTTATATTTTTTGCATATGTATTTAGCACACCCATTGCATGAGTGTGGAGCTCAAAGAACAACTTGCAAGAATTGGTTCTCTCCACAAATCATGTGGGTTCTGGAGATCTAAATCACATTATCAGCCTTGGCAGCAAGCACCTCTACCTACCAAACCATCTATCTCACTGGCATGGTAGGTACATTCATGCTTCTTCATACAGTACATGTTCAAAAGCAGTAGATGTGAAGTCTTCTGGACAGAGAATTTTGTATTATAGATGGTGAATTTTATTCTAGTTCAACGAAAAAGTGAGAGTCAGAAAGACTAGGGAATTTTAACTGGTTCTGTATAAATTTCTCTGTCAGGAGGAAGGGACCCATCTGCTCTCCTGTCTGGAATTTCTTGCTTATGGGTTCCTGAAGAATTCCTTCTAGAGATGGGGGGCTGCAATAAAATGACAAGTCAGATGAAGGACCGTTGGAGGAGAAAGTCTATGTCACAATACAATCTTAAACATACAAGTGAAATTGTGAATAAATATTCTAACTTATACGCCGGGCGTTGGTGGCGCACGCCTTTAATCCCAGCACTCCGGAGGCAGAGGCACGCGGATCTCTGTGAGTTCGAGGCCAGCCTGGGCTACCAAGTGAGCTCTAGGAAAGGCGCAAAGCTACACAGAGAAACCCTGTCTCGAAAAAAACCAAAAAAAAAAAGATTCTAACTTATGAAAAACAACTACAAATATAAATTGCTAAAATCATCAGAAGGCAATATTCTAAAACTGCAATAGTAGCACTCTTCCTAGGGACTGAGTCATTGCCCATTTCTTCTTAGCGTGATATATAATTAACCAATTTAAAAACACACATTGCTGAAAAGACAGACAAAATCCAATGGTGAGAATCACAGCTTATGCTTGGCAATATTAGTTGTGCTTACAGAAGGGCAAGGGGATCTGCTCTGCTCCTCAGACTTAAACAGTCTCATTGGAAATAATTGATTCTTATTGTCAAGAGTGCTTCATGGAAACACTATGATTACCTTGATCCACGTTTCAAATGTATCTCTACTTCAAGAATTGCCTTAACACCTTACACAATACTGGCCTTGATTGACCTTTTATACAGGATTAAAGTACCATATAATTAACTTCTTTATATACAGAGTTACAACTTAATGAAAACGTGAGGTGAAATGCCCAGACTTAATCTTCAGACTCCTTTCCTGTCTCACAGCATAAGCTCTTAAGGCTCCTCTTTCCCCCTCTCAGCCCTTTTGATCTTGACCGGATGAAGTTTTGCTAACTGCATCCAGAT
This sequence comes from Peromyscus nudipes, assembly GCA_902168325.1. Lineage (NCBI taxonomy): Eukaryota > Metazoa > Chordata > Mammalia > Rodentia > Cricetidae > Peromyscus > Peromyscus nudipes. Next base: position 24,071 of record CABHPH010143756.1, on the reverse strand, counting down.
GCCTCATCAAAACAAATGCACAGATAGTAATCCGTATCCAGGGAAGGGATGGATTTTCAGCAGCTCACTATAACAAGCTTTTAGGGACTCTGTCTCCGGGGGGAGTCAAACTTAAGTGCCAGGAGTAGGTCTGCATTTACTAGCAGCATAATTATTAGCAAATTACTAAGTCTCCAATCTGTGATTGTGTTATAAAATGAGACTGATAGGATGGAAGAGAGGGCCCACTGGCAAATAATCTGCTGCGAATGTAAGGAGAGCAGAGTTCAATCACCAGCACCCACATGAAAACTTGGCTGTGGAGGCTTGTACTTGTAATTCTAGTGCTGGAAAGTCAGAGACAGGAGGGTCCAAGGGAACTACTGGCTATGCAGTCTAGTCAGAACAGCAAACTACAGTTTCAGTGAGAGACCCTGTCCAAAATACTAAGATGGAAAGTGATCAAGAAAGAGAGCACACATCTGACTTCTACAGTCATGTGTGTGTCATTCTCTCTAAGAACACACACACACACACACACACACACACACACACGTACCTGCAAACACATATGTACATACAAGAATATATACCCACACATACACAAAATAGAAAATAAAGTGGGAATAATAATAATTACAGCTTGTAGATTTATGTGAATTTTGATTAAGATTGCACATGAAACAGACTTAGTATAAGGAGACAGTAACTTCTCTTAGTTCACCAAAGATCCATCCCCTGATCCATAATTATTCTTCTAACTTCCTTTCACACCATTCTCCTAGCCCATGCTTCACTGTACTTCTGGTATCTCAATCTAAGTCACGTAGAAGGATTTGTTGAGCATCCTGTTTTATCCTCTTTATAGCCAAAGCTATCATCTTCTTCCAAAACCAATCTTATTCTCTTCCACAATAATAGGATTTCCACTTAACACTAGGCCCAAGAATGTATACTACAAACCCCAGGCTCCTTGGTAGCTGGATAGCATTAGACTTTGAAAATAAGACAATGAAACAGGATGTCATGAGTCAGCAGGCATTGTGTGCCTCTCCTAAGCTGCCGCCTCTACACAGGAGACATTTGGAACCACAGAACTGCGGCCATGGCCAGAAATAGTAGAGACTTGAGAGAAAAGTTTCTTAGAACTCTTCAAGCTGGGAATCTTTGCACAACTATTGTTTTTGGTTTCCTTCTGTTAATGTCAGCCAAACTGAATCCAGCCTGGTTTAAAGCCAAACTCTTTCCATAAGCTAATGACTCTGTGTCAGAATGCTAATTCCTAAAAGTATTCTTTGTTGTTGTTTGAATGGGATATTTCTCCTACCTTTTCTAGGGGTACAGAACAAGCATTGCCTCTCCAGGGTGCTTCCTTGATGTTCTAGATCAGGCAGGCCTCAGTAGTTATATTGTCTTTATCCTGGCAATTTTCACCATGTGTCCTTTTTAATGGTTGCTCTTTTTTTCACTTTACTATCAGACTAGGTGTTGTGCCTTATACATACGTGTGTGTGTGTGTGTGTGTGTGTGTGTGTGTGTGTGTGTGTGTGTGTTCTTAGAGAGAATGACCCAAGTTATGCATGCAGTGGACATTTGAATGTATGAACAAATAAATGAATGGACCACTCTGAAGAATGAAATGAGGTTTTCTCTGTTGTTACTCCACCAGGGTCCTGTTTTACTCTTTCTTTTGTTTCTCATCCACTCACCCCTTTTCCATCAACAGAAAAGAGATGCTTCAACAATAAGGAACAATTGCTTTCAGAGTTCCTAAGTCACATCAAAATGCCCCCCCTCCAAGGTTCTCTGTGAATTCCTATTGATTTTTCTAACCAGAAATCTTAACTTTGCTGATGTGACTGTAAAGAAAATAGGAAGGGCAGCATGAAGCTCACTCCTTATCTAAATCTCTATTACCTTCTTCTCTTCTTGGTCTGAGATGATTCAATTACATGCTATTCTCTCAAGATATTTTTTAACCTCAGAGATGCTTATGAAAAATTAAACTAGTTACATATAAAAAAGATTGTATTGCTGCTCTTCCAAACCTCACAAAGAATGAATCATCAAAAACTAGACCAATATAAGTTACTTCAATTTAAATTTCAGATTAATTCATTGGTAAAGTTTATGTGCTAGTATATTGCTACTACAAATTTTCCTAAAATATCAATATGAAATGTAATTAGATCTTTCAAAGTCCTATTTCCTCCAATCTGTGAAATATGAATCGCTTTCTAAAGGCTCTCTTTGCATTAGCAAATAATCCATATTGCTTAGATTTGTTTCATATGTGGTAAACACAGCCCTGGCTTTATTATTACAACTCAGACATGTTCAAATTCAGATTCAATTGGCTTCAATTATGGTGACTTCAGACAATTGAAAGGGATTTCAGCCTAAAATATATGCTTGCAATGGTTCAGAGAATTTTAGAATTGGATCTCTGCTTTCTTAGGTAGCTCTTTAAGTGGCATGGGACTGGGTGAGGGGAACAGAAGCTTGCCCTGATTAGAGAATAATTCAAACTGAAAAACCTGTAGCAGTGGTTCACAAAGCTTTCAGCATTATAAACTGGCCAGCATCAACTCCACACAGACCACAGTCTAATCTATTTATACAACATTTATTTGGAGGAAGTTTTAAGGTCATCAATTACTGTTGAGGTTTCCTGAGCCCCTTCTACATTGTCCATCATAGGAAAGCCCATTGAAATAAATAACACAAAATTTAGAATCCTCTATCACACACTTGACAAGGCAGCAACACCTCTGTAGGAAGGGCAACTAACTTGGTCTTGGCTGAATAACAGCAACCTTACCAGAAGACTTGATAGTGATGTGCCCTGTAAAGATCTATGTGGTAAGGTATACAAAGTAGTGAACAGGAATGATGTTCCAGACAGAAGCACTGATGTGAGAAAATAAGGCTGCGGAGGTAAAGAGCAGTGTGGGAACTTGTTATCTTATCCTTGGTTGCAGCTTTGGAGGTGATGAGTTTGGATTCAAACTTCTGAAGCATTTACACTTGTAATCCTTCTCACCTGAGGAATTTTGGTTTGAACCTAGGTATATAAATAGGCATAAACCCAAACAATTACTGATAATAAATCATAAAGAAATTTATTTTTCTCCTGACATGCTGCTGTTTTCCTGTAATCTCAACATTTGGGAGATGCAGCCAGGAGAATCAGGAGAAACACACTGGGTCCATATTTGGTTTAAATTTTTAGAAATTGTTCATTGCTGCCAAATGTTTTATTAACCTTACATGCAATTACATTGCTTCACATGCAGTTGGGACCCACAGTTCAAGTAGCATAGGTGTAGACTATAGGCCTCCTACCCTCTGAGGAACAAAAGTGGGCAACCTAACTCTGAGGAGAATTGTCATGGTAAGTAGGCAAAAGTGCTTAGACTTTGACCAACAGTAATTAAAAGTCACCTTTACTTGATTTCCATCATTTATTCCTTTGCTTATCAACCAGTAATCACCTCTTGAGAAGTCACCATGTTCCTGGAATTGTCTAAACATTTGGGATAGGACAGTGAATGAAACTGATCAATCCCCTGTCGTGTGGAGCTCACACTATAACAGCCTGTCTGAACAACATGGCTCTGCACAAGATTTGATACTTTAGAGCAGGACAGGGAGCAGAAGGGGGGGGTTCTAGTTCATTGTTACAAATGGTTTCAATCAGAGATGACATCTGAACAAAGACAGGAGATGATGGAATGCATTGCACACAGAGCGCACAGCCTGATGTCCTCACAAAAGTCTTCATCCATCTGCTTCAGTTTCTTAATCAGTTCAATGGGAATGAGCATAAGAATGGAGCTTAGGGTTACTGTCATAATTAAATCATTTAATGTCTGTACCATTCCTCAAACTGCACTTGACCCTTTTAATATAAGTATTCCCTAATTCCTGGAGTCAGGCCCTGAAGATCAGTGAGCAGCTGATCCTTCCCTGGGAAAATTCACCTGTTTTTCAAAGGCACAGTCAGCTCTTTGGTCAGGCCTGCAACTAAGTGTACCTCATCAGAAATGAACCTGGGGACACAGGGAAGCTGAAATAAATAATTGCAGCAGAGCTGTCCATGGGTGTGCACAACTTCTCCCAACCTGACATTGCCCCTGAGCCCTGTACCATCTTTGCTGAATGTGTGAATCTGTTCCTTCAGTCATTCTTTTATCTACCACAAGTAGAAGCCAGCCTCTTTGTATCCTTTGCCTGCCAGGCCTTTGTGAGCCCTGCATGGAAATCATCGACTTCACAGTGTTTCCATCCAGGCTGCTGACTAGGCCTGCCTCATTAACAGCCATCTGATCTTCAGGAAATTGTTACATATGGGTCTTTACCAAATTACTGCAGCTATCTGAGTTCCAGTGAGTCTCCTATGTCACTTACAGTCTCTAGGCTACATTCATTCTCCGTGTATCTTCCTAACACTCTCCAATATCCACAATGCCATAATGCTAGAACCCAAGGGGAGGGATCTGACAGACACACATGAAGACATGTACATTTCCAAAGCGAGGTCTGAGACTGGCTTCCTGCCATCTGCTCCTTACTGGGCTCAATGGATGCTATGCTCTCAAACCTGGGGGCTTGCTGCCCTTCACCTCTGTGATAAGTAAGTACAACAGTCCTGAATAGGAATTGTTGAGCTGGAACCTGATCTTCTCACTCCCCCCCCCACCCCGCCCCGGTTGTTTGTAGATAGGGTTACTCAGGACATCAGGAATCCAGGGTACTCACAAAAAGACACATATAATTTTGCTAGTCTCATGACCCAGTTGGTTTCGGGTAATTAGAAGATTGCTACAACATAACCTTACCCCCCCCACACCCGAAATGAAATCTTTAGTCTTTGTTTCCTTGATAGGAGATTGAACTAACCATAAATATTGATTTATGTCTTGAATTTGTGGGAATCAATGTGTTTGGAATTTCCTATTGTAAGACTAGTAAGTGCAAAGAATTAATTCACAGTATAGTTATGCCTTAATGGTTTCAAAAATATGCTGTTTTTTAAATTTTTTAAAGTAAGTACCCCCAACTATTATTATTTTTATTGTAATTATTTTTAAAGATGGTACCTGGTTCTCTTTCTCTACTTTCCGTTAATCTCCAATGAAGTAGAAGGCATGCATGGACTTTTTGATATGAATGCTATAGCATAGAAATCATCCCAAACACTGACAGAGAGGATTACATGAAATTAAGAAGCTTCTCTGTAACTAACAAAATATTCTCCAGAGTAAAGCAATAGCCTACAGCTAGAGCAAACATCCCACCAGGCCAACTGTGCATCATCAACCTAACACTCAAATTTGACTCTATTTCTTCTCAGCAAAGACAGTCAGAAATAGAAATGTAACAAAATACATACGAGATATCAGATATGATGTTATTGTCTTAAAGGAACTTTTATTCTCAATATTACCTCCATATTGATCATGTCTCCTAACAGAATGGAAAATAAGGGAGAGCATGTGAGATCATTGATAATGTTTATATGAGCAATGAATAAAACCCTAGATACAGTAATAGCAATGGTGCCCCTGCAGCAAAGAGGTGGGATTCAGACACTTGGGTGATAGCCACACATTATTATATATTTATAGAATACATCTTTGTAAGTTCCAATCATACTCTAAGGTCAATAGCTTATTAATCAGAAAACTCTTCATATCCACATAATGAATGAAATTTCCTCACACTCATAGCTCTAAGATGCAGGCATTCCCACCAAAGTGCCTCAACACTGACTGTGGAATTAATTTCTGTTATATATACTAGAGGTTTGATCCAAAAGTCAAGTAAAATTTTGTTGGGAAATTCTCTTAGTTTAAGCTGATATGTGGATAGAACTAATGTAGCCCATAGGAATGGGTAACATCTGTGACATAACACTCCTTCCTTCAGTACACAAGCAATGTACTTAAACCCTGACTAGGGCTAGATATAGTAATGTCTGATGGTAATTTCATTACACAGGAGGAGACTGAGGCAAGATGTTCTCGAATCTGAAGCCTATCTGTCCTATATATCTAGACTCTTTCTCAAAAACTGGAAAAATCCCACAAATAATTCTAGCACTCTTGAATAATGACTAGGCTGGTTGGCCATGTTTTATATAATTACACCATGCAGAGTCATTATTTCATGTTACTATGATTCATTCAACAAATACTTAGTGAATACCCATATTCTCAGCACAGCCCTGGGTAGGTAACCCCATGCTTTGATTGCAAAATGCAGGTGGAAATGTTAAATACCCATTGTGAGAACTGAAAATCCTACCCAATAATTTGACTACACATCTCAGTAACTAATATGAGCACTGAGAAGCTTAACCTTTGAAAGAAACATTCAATAATGTGTTTTCCACTCATAAAGTTTTGCATAAAGTACACAGAAATAAATGCATCAATGAACTTGTAATATGTGAACCCAAACTTCCATCTCTCATGCTTTCCCCCAAACACTAATTACTATAATTATCAAACCAGAGCCAATCATTTTCATACAAACTGGTGGGTAAAGGACAAGTTTAAACTGTCATTGACTTGGAGGAGATGACGGGGTGACACTTACCACAACAATTACCATGCTCTCTGAAAGCAGAGGGTATACAAGGGCACATACCATGTTGCTCTCTTTGTGAGAATCAATGCCCATTGACAAGAAAAAAAATCTCAAACATTTCCAAACAGAAAAGAAATCTTAAATTGCATGGAAATTATACTCCAAATATCATCTTCCCTAGAATGTTACAATTTGTGAAAATTGCTTTGGAGTTTTTAACCTCTGGGTGTGCAAAGGAAATGTCTTCTTATAATCAGTAGCAGCAATCCGCATCTAAATGGCATGATGGAGCTGACACTCTTACAGAGCATCACGATTGATGTTTTACACTTCACCTGACTAACTGCAAAAGGTAAGAATCATGTTACCTCAATTATGCAGCCACTCCTCCCATGCTCCTTTTTCACATACCTTATATGTAGCTTTGGAACTTAGTTCTAATTGTCCTCAGTTGGAAGTAAATAGTGAATTTTGTCAAGCAGGCAGTAACAGTCAAAGTTATAAATGCCCAGAGCTAGTATTCACATCACCCGGGGCTCCCCACAGTAGCACAATATGGGCTGATAGTAGGAAGTTTCTTTAGAAGGACTGTATGCTTGTTTCCTTCTTGAAATCACTTTTTCTTCTGGGCATTTTAAATATATTTATCAAAAAAAAGGACTGTATGGCACTGAGTTGCCATTATATATAGACTGCCAAAAGGTCATTTCATAACAGGGATTTATTTTATGTTGTCAAACAGAGAGAATACTCTAAATAAATTGAAACCAGGCTTCATTGGTTTCTCTCTTCCAATAAGTAGAGATTACTTTGCTGGAGAGATTAGGATCACAAAGACAGTGTTGTCATGAAGACAGTTCCTCTAGATATTCTCTTTCATAGTTATGGAAGGGAATGAAATTAACATCATTGAATTCCTGGAAAGAGACTGGGACTTGGCATCCATATGGATGAAATATGGCTGCATTTCTGTAATAACCCCAAGAGCCAGGAAACAAGATTCTTTCTCTCTACAATAAAATAAGAACAGCACAACCTGTTTAGTAAGTATCTCATACGTGCAGGTCAATGGTGCTGATCAGTATGCCAGACTCCTCACACACATGACTATGCTGAATCCTTGAAACCATACATCCTGTTGAGTGTTGTGACAACAAATGAGAAATGTCTCTGAAGAACATATTGGTTCATGAAATAAAATGATCAACTTGAGTCAGTCAGTAAAATTCCCAGTTATTTTATAGTCAATTCTATGAAAAGAAATTAGGACTATGGATCATTCTTAATATTTCATGTAAAATAATATAGGGATAGATTTTAGAACTTTAATTGGCAGTTTTCATTCGGCAAGCAGAACTCAAACCAACTGAATTTTATGGACAACACCTACAAGAAGAACCACAAATTTGCACACCTGGAATAAAGTGTACCTGCTGTCAAGCCAAATATTAAGCACTAAGACAATGTTTTTTCATGACTACAGTGTTGGAGGCCTCTGACACCCCTCCAAGTATATAATAATTTTCCCAGAGCAGTTATGTAAGATCTACAAACTTGACACTGAGAAAAAAGAAGGAAAAGAAAAACTAAATACAGGCTTTCATTATTTGAAGAATATGGATACAAAAATTTCTACTGCATGACATAAAACTCTTGCAAGGTTTGGGTATGCTCAGAGATATACTCTAGCCACATAGGGGAAAAAGTCAAAAAACACCCTCAAGTCTATGCACCACCTTCTGATTTACTAAATAACATTCTGATAATATCCTGAAGTGAGAACAGTAGCCAATAAAAACAGCATACCTGTTATCGCTATCCACAACACCAAGTATTCACCTTCTCCTCTCCTCTCCTCTCCTCTTTTCTCCTCCCCTCCCCTCCTCTGCCCTCCCCTTCCCTTCCCTCCCCTTCCCTCTCTTCTCCCCTCCCTTCTCTTTCTCTCTTCCCCTCTCCCATCCTTATCCCTTCCTCTCTCTCTTTCCTTTCTTGTTTCCCTACCTTCTCTCCCTTCTCTCTTCTCCTCTGACCATTGACTCCCAGAAATATGAAGATACTATGTGCCAAATAACTGAATTCTTAGCCAACAGTAACACTGTCATCCCCCATCAGACAGTGACAAATTTTCTAGTATGTACCTTGGTTTCCTACCAGATATTCTGCTTCTCCTGCTAACAATACCATAATACTGTTTTTTTTTTTCTGGTATGACTAGGGACATTTCCAAGGCTTATTCACAGTCCCACACAGTGAGTTTTGTCAGGGAAACCAACCAGAGAGTCCATCCAGAGACTTCTTTAGGGCCACAGTAGAACAGGAAATATCTCACAAAAAGAAGTCTGGTAGGGGTTTTCTTGGAAGTTTTTTGTGTGCATGTACATGCTTATGTGAGTTCATGTGAATAACATGCATGCCTGCAATGGCAGAGACCAGAAGAGGGTATCAGATCTCTTGGAACTGGAATTAACATATGGTTATGAGTTGACATGTGGGAGCTGGGAACTGAGCCAGAGTCCTGTGCAAGATCTGCTCTTAACCACTGAGGCCCCATCTGGGATTTTTAAACAGGTATACAAGATCTTATTTTCTGCTTCTGGTCAACAACCAGCAATGGTGACCAGAAAAGGTTGAGAGAAGAAAGAACTTGTACAATACAAGTTGTGTGTACAGAAAAATGTAGCCCCTTCTCATAAGAACTGAAATATTTTATAGTAATTTAGCTGAAGTTCTGTGTCTTCCATGTCATCTGAGCATATGTGAGTTTTGATATAAAGTCCTGTCACTCTCCTCAGACAATGGCTTTTTGAATCACATGAATAATAGTATATTCAATCAGTTACATATTTTGAGGTGGTACACTGAATAGATAAGAGTGTTATTACTATTTACTAATGGAAGTGGTAGAGGTAATATATAAGTTTTGGTATGTGTGTCTTTGAGTGTGTCTGTCTTGGAGGTGTGCACATGTGAGACTGGGTGCATACTTATGGAGACTAGAGGTTAATGATGGATATTTTCTCTATGTTCCTTCATTTTTAGTTTTTTGAGACAGAGTTTTTCATTGAAGGTGAAGCTGAAAAATTTTGGTAAGTTAGTTGACCAATGAGCTCCTAACGCTTAGGCAGCGGGTATTGAAGCAACAGCTACCTTCTCAGCCCTAGATCTCATACTACCACAGACATGTCAGGCTCTAGAGCAGCAGCTTCCACTGTCTCTTGCTGTGGTACTCAGTGAATGGGCTGTTGAATGGTGAGGACACTGTAGATGTAGATATGCCTTGCTGAGATGCTCATAGAAAGAGCTGTTGAGTATGTGAAGAAACCACAGGTGTAGATATGACTTAGAACTTAGAAAATGAATGTAAATTACATATCTCCTAAAGTCGAATAATAGAGACATTCGCAAAAATCTTGCATCAAGTATTCAAAATATACAAAAGTGAATCTTGGAAATAGTGCTGCTGTAGAATGGTCTGTATGTCAAATTACTCTGATTGGTCAATAAATAAAACACTGATTGACCAGTGGCTAGGCAGGAAGTATAGGCGGGAATAACAGAGAGGAAAAAAGAACAGGAAGGTGGAAGGAGACACAGCCAGCCACCGCCAGGACAAGCAGCATGTAAAGATGCCGGTAAGCCACGAGCCACGTGGCAAGGTATAGATTTATAGAAATGGATTAATTTAAGATATAAGGAAAGTTAGCAAGAAGCCTGCCATGGCCATACAGTTTGTAAGCAATGTAAGTCTCTGTGTTTACTTGGTTGGGTCTGAGCAGCTGTGGGACTGGCAGGTGAGAGAGATTTGTCCTGACTGTGGACCAGGCAGGAAAACTCTAGCAACATAGTGCTATATCAGACTCAAAGCAGTGTTGTTCATCATATTTGCTTTCAGTACAGAGGAAGAATAATTAACCCAGCCTTCTTTTGCTACTCGAATGATGTGATTTTAAGACAGAAGTTATATAAATACAGTAACTTACAAACCACCCAACTGTTGTGGATCTTTAGACCTATGTTTGTAGAAAGGTCTCACAATAAACTTAGGAAATGTTCTCTGACACATTTAAAACATTTCCTCGAAGATCATGTTGCTCTCAGAGCAGGTGACCCAGGCATCATAAACGCAATTAACTAGATTGAAAGAATACCTTGGTTTGTTTATTTGTTTGTTTGTTTTTGCAAATGAAAGCACCATCAAATCTTCCATATCAAATTAATTGTCAACATTTTTATTTCACATGAAATTTTATTTACTTCATTGAACTTCTGCATTAATATAGCATGTGGACAATAAAGAAGAAATGAGTAAATTAGCTGTGTTAATTTATGAAGGCAAGATTTATGATGGCAAAAGAAACCCAGTTGAGGGAGTTGGCTGTCAAAATTTTGCAGAGAGGCACCTGGGAAATATCACCATTGACATCAACTCCATTATTTTATTAATGAATAATTTATACCCAAGCAAGTCATTAATTTTAAGTGTTTCATTCAGTAAATCTCCCAGTACTTGCACCCCTACTTACAAAAGTGTACATACACTACACTTTTCCTTGAGTGTGTTTCTGAGTACTAATGGCCGGAAGAACAGAAAACCTTTCTGACATTGCACTTGTAGATAGATAGCAGACATTTCTCTTTAAAATGATGTATAGACAGAATCTCATAACATATCGTTTTTTTTTTAATCTGGCTTCTTTAGTTTACAATATTTATTGGTCTGGGGATTCACCTACACACTGTAAATGTTAGTTTACCTCTATATCTTTATCTATAGATCTACATTCATAAATCTATAAATTTAGATTTCTTTATTTCCATTGGAAGAATGAACCATAGTATTTTTAACCATTTTTGGTAAATATTTAAGTTTCTAGTTCTTTTTATTAACATGACGCTTATATACTACATATTGATATCATGGAAACTACATATAAACCTGTAGTTGGAAAAGTTTTTTGTTTTTCTTATATAAATAACTTTAAGAAGTACTGTTGTGGCTTGTAGTTGATATTGAACTTTATAAAAGAAATATCAAGATGTTTTCTGAAGTGGAGGCAACAGTTTAACCACTTCCCATTGAATAACACATGTAAGATCCAGTTGCTTCACAACCTCTTCACTCCAGGTTGGCATTCTTTGCTGTGATGTTTGAAATTTTCATTACTCTGAAGATTAAGTTGAGCATGCTTTAAGGAACTTACAAAATATTCCTACAACTCCTCTCAAACTTGTGACCTATTTTGATTTAAATATAATCCTAGCTGTTCTTCCTTTGTTTTCCTCTTGATTTCTTTATCTTTCTTTCTAATTAACATGTTCATCTTTTTCTTGAAGATTTCATTCCCTCAACAGGTTCATTAACCAGGAAATCTATTTCCTCTAAAATTTATAACATGTGCCCAGAAACAGTGCATTCTATCATAAGACCATCCCAGACCATGTTGGGTATAAAGAAGTGAAATTAGAACTCTGGGCTCTGGCATCCCCTTCCCATCCTTTACATTTTGTTTACCCTCATTCCAATACCAGCACTGCTATTTCATTTTTGTTTCCTAGTTCATGTTTGAGACATAATTCTTCCAATGAAAACTTCCTATAACTTTTTTTTTACATGTTCATAATAAATTCCTAAAACATTCATGGTCATCTTATTAAGACCTTCACAATGACCACAACAGTTAACCTGCCAAAATAGATAGAGAAGGTTTAAAAGGCCTCACCCCTAGACAAAGACTTAGAGGCAATCTATAGTTTCTGAGAAAGAGAAAAATTAGCCTTCATTAACAGAAGCCCTGATAAGTTTTCCAATCCCAAGTGGACAAGTGTGTAATACCAAACTCAGTAGGTTGTATGTGTGTGTGTGTGTGTGTGTGTGTGTGTGTGTGTGTGTATGGTGTTTGTAACAATAGTAATTACAGAAATGCCTTGGAAAGGAATGAGCGTGGAAGGAGTTGGAGAGAGGGTATAAATATTGTTAAGTACATACCCATGTATGAAACACTAATAAATAAATAAATAAATAAATAAATAAATAAATAAACAAATAATCTTTTTCTTAAAATGAATGAAGTAAGTGATCATTTATTGAGAGGTCTCGATGATAAAATTTCATGAGGTACAAAGACAAAAACCATGTCAAAAGGCCCAGTCTGATGCTCAGTTTCAAGCAAGGGTTAGAGTTTAGGGGTATTTGGGAGAGGGGGAAGAAGAAGCAGTAGCTAGTAAGCGAATTCAATCTGAGGCCCTAGAATTAGGTTTCTGAACACGGCTCTGGACAGCCTTATTTTGGGTGAATATAAGTATGGTTTGTGGTGTCTGTATGTGTCTGCATAAATTTACATTGCTCTCCTTAAAGTATGAGAAGCAAAGCACATAGAGGCAATGAAACACACAACTGTGTCCGGTCTTTACTGTATTAATGAGTATTTAAAACAAATATACTCAAAGAAACAAGATCACACATCTCCTATTCTATATTATGTGATTTAATGTGTTTCTATATACTTGTATATATTTGATTTAGCACATACACAGAAATTCAGTATGAATGGGTACCTCAATTTATGCAAACCTATCAAATAGACTTTTTTTTATATATATATTTTTTGAAAGCAAGGTGTGGGTAGGATTTGGAACCCACTCCCTGCTGGCTTTGTGATTTGTTCCTAAGCTCATTAGATGCTCTGTACCTCCTCCAGGGGATGAATCTCATCTTCAGACAATGTTAAACTCATTCTCTTGAACAGAGGTGAAAAAGTTATTTCCCCACCGGAGGATTCAAAGGCAAACATTTCCTGCAGGAAATCAAACATTTCTAGGGCTTGACAAGGTAGCTAAGAATATTCAGTTTAGTAAGTAGCTGCCAGCAAAAAACACTGTATACCTCCACACATAGCCTTAGGTCCCTCCTGGGGATGACAAAGCCATTAGTTTTCAAAGGAGGGAAAATATCTTGGCAAAACATCTTGCCGCAAATGCTGTTATTGTCCAAACAAGAATGGACAACCTCAGGTGACAGAGATTGGGCTCCCTAGCTGACTTAAAGATTAGTATATAAATATGTATAGTTATCCCTATTCCAAAAGTAAGGCATGTGGTTAAAGAAAGAGAACTGTGAAGTCCTGATTTTAACTGTTTGTACTTTGTAGATTTTTTTCTTGTGTATTATCTGAATACTGGCCTTCATCAGGCAACCTGAAGTGCACTTCGCATACATTCTAAACATGTAAGCACAGCCCTCATCACTGTGAGCACCAGTTCTTGTGCTGAGGCTCAGTATCAGTTAATAAGCATATCACAAACTATGGTATGAGCAGTGAAGAAGGCATGTAGGAAGATGAGAAACAACAACAATTTTCGGGAGGATTTTTCTTCCTTGTATGAAGCTCAAAAATGTTCTTGCTGAGGATGTAGCAACTAAGCGTTGAGCCAGATGCTGAGAGAACACCAACCTTTTAGAAAGTAGTAGAGAATTTCTCTGTCAAGGGAACAAGAGCAAAAGCTCTCAAGCTCAAGTGCCAAAGGTTGTCTAATAGCTGAGCAAGGAAGAGGAAGCCTGGCCCATGAGGATGATAAAGAGAGGCCAGGCCAGGTAATGCCAACTTTTTTTTCCTTTTCATTCTGCTTTTTAGTTACTACACACAGAATATAAAGCAAACAACTGCGAAGTGGTAGTCAAGAATCAGACTTCCTGTGCATTCACCAAAAGTTCTGTTTTTTCAAAAAGCTTTTACCGTTCTACATTTTTCTTTCATCTAACCATATTCCTATTTAATTTCCAGAGCTGTAGTTTTTTTTTTTTTAAAGGGTTAGAGGATAGACAGAGCAGACATAAAAATCTCACATTCCCATAAGGAGATCATTAAAAACTATGGAACACTTAGAGCTGGAGAAATGGCCCAGTGGTTAAGAGCACTGGCACTATTGCAGAGGATCTGAGTTCATTACCCAGAACCTGAGTCAGGTGCCTCTCAGCATCATATAACTTCATCTCTAACGGAACATGATGCTTTTGACTTCCTTGGGCATCTCACTCATGTGCACACATCAACAAAGACACAACACTTAACTGAAAATAAAATAAGTCCTTAAAAAAAGCCGGGCTGTGGTGGTGCATGCCTTTAATCCCAACTCTTGGGAGGCAGAGGCAGGCGGATTTTTGTGAGTTCAAGGCCAGCCTGGTCTACAGAGAGAGATCCAGGAAAGGCGCAAAGCTACACAGAGAAACCCTGTCTCGAAAAACAAAAACAAAAAAAAAAATTAAAAAGGGAATTCATGAGGTAACGTAAAAATATTGTGGTAGTTTAAATGTATTTGGCCCCCTAAAGCTCATAGGGCATGACACGTATTAGGAAGTGTGACCTTGTTGATGTAGTTATGGCCTTGTTGGAAGAAATGTGTCACTGTGGAGGCAGGCTTTGAGATCTCCTATGCTCAATTTACACCTAGTTCAGACCACTTCTTGTTGCCTCTGGGTTAAGATGTAAGATTCTCACCTCCTTCTCCAACACCATGTCTGCCTGTCTATACCATCATGATGATAATGGACTAAACCTCTGAAAAATATAAGCCATCCCAATGAAATGTTATTCCTGTATAAGAGTTGCTGTGCTTATGGTTTCTCTTCTCAGTAACAGAAATCCTAAGACAAGTTTGTATTATATTCATATAAACACACACACACACACACACACACACATATATATATTCACATATATTCATAGTACTCCATATATTGTCCATTATAAACCACTTGAGTACTCATTCATCTGGCTCACTTCTAATTACTCTAATTCTTGTATTTTATTGATCCACTTCTTCCTCAGCTGGCATTGACTGTACAACCAAGAGATATTCACTGGTTTATCTGGTGTGTACACTGCAGTCCAACCTTTGCAATAGGTCAGTGTGTTTGTGTATGTGTGTATGCATGTGTGAGTGTTTGTGCATGTGTATATGCATTTTCATGCATTTGTGCATGTGTATGAGTGTTTGTGCATGTGTGTATATTTTTGCATGTGTGCATGTGTGTTTGTGCATGTGTGTATATGTATTTATTTATGTGTTTGTGCGTGTGTGTGTATCTGTTTATGTGTGTGTCTAATCACCATGCCTCTATTAAAACGTATGTTTTTTTTTCATACAATGTTCATTCAGCCACTTAAATATTCATTCTACAAAACTGGATGTAATTCCACATTATGACCATAATGGTTAATGACTATCATATCAATGTATAAGAAGAAACTTAAAGACAAATATGTTTTAGTTTATTTGTTCAATGTGTTTGGTACCTGCTTAAGGAGAAATGGTGGTAGAGTGAGCACTGTTTGTGTAACTTGAATCTCAAAAGAAATAAATTTTCTTGAAGGAGGATTTGTCCATCTAGATCTTCATTTGGCCAATTGAAAAACACATTGATTCAGGTGATTATACATGAAGCTCAATATTTATTTCCAAAATATTTTTTATGGTCATACTATTTTTCAGTGAATAAATGTGCATTGGTGAATAAATGCATATATGTATGTTATGTATTATAGAAGGTATAATACATAAAATTAACATTTCTATCATCACAGTACAGAAGACCAATTATAATCTAGTCATTTAGTAGTAGATACTAAAGCAATTTCAGATTACTAACTATTGTAAATAATTCTGGGAGAATCTTTCCATATATATTTTGAACGCACTACATCTTAAATATTTAATATTTGTGTATTTATAGTTAAATTTTAGTAGAATCATTTGCCTCTCAGTTGTGTCTCCAAACAACTGAATTTATCAGAAGATCCTAGTTTTCTGTTTATTTCAAAATACTGGCTTTCAACTTGATTTCTCCATTCCAATCTGTTCACTTCTGTTTCTTAGTGTTCATAGTTAATCTAACACTTTGGTATTTGATTTTTATTGGTCACATGCTGTTTGTTCTTTTTCTCTAGCAATTTAAATACATAATTTTATATGACTATCATTCAAATATATGTAATGATACAATTGCTTTTATTTTTATGTATCCATTAATTTAAGATTAATTTAAACTTCCTTTTAAGTACAAGTATTACAACGTGCCTAAAAGAAAATATAAACTTTACAAATATTTTTTCTGGGTACTTTTCACTAATTTCTTATTTCCTCAACTTTATTAATATATAACTGAAGAATAATTGTACATTTTCCAAGATGCATCATTCTATGTTTCAACTAACAGAGTCATTTTTTAATAGTGAAATGACTACATTTCACTGTGACTACCACATTTATTACCACACCTACTCAGCATAAATGTCAATCTGACTGTGTAGATACATGGGATGAGGATGTTTCTTTAGCATAGCACAAGTAAACAGCACAGACTTATTGATTACTCTCTATGCAGTGTGCTCTGATCTACTTATCTGATACTGAATGTCTGCACTCTTTGCTCCATGTCCTTATTTCCTCCACTCTCCTGGCCCTGAGAACCACCTTTCTATTCTGTTCCCTGCTTCTGTGAGGTTTTCTTCTTTTAGATACCACAAATAAGATGAGAAAACACTTGACGGTCTATGTCTGGCTTGTGTTACTTAGCATAATTATCCTGAGAGTTATCAGTATTTTGTAAATAGCAGCAATTCCTTCTTATAAAGGCTAGTATGTCTCAGCATTGTATTTATTCCTTTATCTGTTGTTAAATATTTAGGTTGCTTCCATATTTGGACACTGTGAATATTAGTTTTGATTTAATGTCCTTCATATATAAATCCATATATAGTATTGCTGAGTCACACAGGTCTGTCTATTGAACAATGTCCTCAGTGTTTACCACAATGTCTTTACTCTTGCCACTAAAAGAGAGCATGATTCTTTTTTATCTACTTTCTTCCCAACATTCTTGTCCTTCTGACAGTAGCCTTTCTAGTAGGTTCTGGATTCTATTTAATTGTGGTTTAGGATTCACACTTCCATGATTGCTGTTTCAGCACGTGGTTATGTAACTCCTTGTCCATTTGTGTCTTTTCTTTGGAAACATGCTTTTCCAGAACACTTTTTCTCACTTTCACATAGAAGTTTTTCTATTGCATTTGTGCCTATTGAATTGTAAGCATTCCTACAAATTTGAGATACACTGAATTTATCAGAAATTTCAATTACAAACATCTTCTCCTGTTCTGTGGTTTCTTGTTCAATTTTTGATTTTCTTTTTTGATGTGCAGAAGTTTTTTAGATTACTTCTTTCTTTTTTCTTTCTTTTTTGTTTTTTTTTTAATTTCAAAATATAATAAGACCAATGTCAAAGACAATTTCCCTGAGTTGTTTTCTAAGGAAGAAGTTTCAGAGTTTATATTTAAAATTTAATCCATTTTAAGTTGATTTAAAAATATATCACATTTTGTCTTAGTTTTCTATTGCTGTGATAAAATACTATGACAAAAATGCTTTATTTTAAAAAGTCTTATTTGAAGAAGCTCATGGTGTCAGAGGGTCAGAGTCCATGTTCATGGCAGCAGAGCAAAGGAACAATTGAGAGCTCACATCTTAATTTCGAAGCAGGAGGCAGAGAGAACTAACTGGGAATGGATTGGCACATGTCTTTTATAATCTCAAAGCCTACCTCCAGTGACACACTTTTTGCAACGTAACTATACCTCCTAAGCCTTCTCAAACAGTTTCACCAACGGGGGACCAAGTATTGAAATACATGAGCCGAAGGCAGACATTCTAATTCAAACAACCACATATTTTGGTCTTATTTATCTTTCATCATTGGTGTGTGTGTGTGTATGTGTGTGTGTGTGTGTGTGTGTGTGTGTGTGTACTTGTCTGTATAAAAGTTACTAAACTATGTGTATGTGGAGGTCAGAAGACAAACTGAGGGTTTCCCACCACCATGTTTCTTTCCTTGGGATCAAATCTAGGCCCTCAGGCTTGTCAACAAGCATCTTTCCCCTCTGAGACATCTTACTCACCCGTGTTAACTTTTGTGTGTGGTATAAGTGCGTGCTTTCATGTATTTTGCTGCAGATCTTGTTTTCCACTGCCATCTATCAAAGGTCCTGCCCTTTCTGGTCATGTTTTATTGCTGCTTTTATACAACTTAGTTAATTTTAGATTGCGCATGCTTATTTCTGGGATATCTGTTGTCCCATTGGTTTATGTGTATGTTTAATTTTCTTTTTTCCCCGCACTAGGTCTCCTGTATCCCAAGTTGACCTTGAAGTTACCTAATAGATGAGGATTATGGGTAACTCTAAATTCTCCTGCCTCTACTTCTGTAATGCTGAGATTACAGACACTATGCCCAGTTGTATGGGATCAAACACAGAATTGTGTACATGATAGGTCAATATTCTACCTACTGAGCTGCATCTCCAACTCAGGTTTCTAATTTTGGCATCCTGGCGTTCTTACAGTAGATAGGCAGCAGTCACCAGTTTGTGGCTCAGTTCACAATAAAACAAAGCTGCGGTGAAAGGACACTGACCTTTCTAGACCAAGGGGTTAGCTCAGTATGCAAAAGGAGAGCCATGAGAGCATGAGGAATCAAGTTTGGTTTTTGTCATCCATATGTAGGTGTGGTGGCATCTGCTGGAAGTCACACCACTGAAAGACAAAGAGTCATATTCCTTGACCTTGCTAGTTAATCAGCTATCGTACTAAGTAAGCCCCTTCTCCCAGTGAGAGATCTTCTCTCACAAAAATCAAAAAAGAAAAGAAAAAGATAAAGAGATCAAAATGGCTAGCTTCTGAGAAACAACATCCAAAGTTAACCTCTGGTCTCCACATGCATGCATATATACAAGTACCTTCACAACTATACACAAACACATGCACACACTACACAATACACACACACACACACACACACACACACACACACACTTTCCCACATACAAAAGAATGTTTGATTTAACAAGATCTAATACATCAGTAGGCACTGACAAAGTAGAATTCCAGCCAGGTTTCTACAATGGATGAGAAGCTATTGATCAATTTTGCTTTCTGTAAAATCATGAATAGGGACTCACCTATAATATGCATGAAAAGTTTGAACACACAGTCATTGTGGAATATTTGAAAAAATGTTTTTCTACAAACGCCCAAAAAGGGCCTGCAATGTGTGGGGCACACTTTTAGACTCACTAGTTCAAACACACAAACAACTATTATCCATATAGATTTTATGTTTTACTAGGGAAGTCAGAGAGCACATGAACAGAATACAGAAAATGCAAGGAATCTTGGAAGGTGTAATAGACTGGGGGTTAATTAAATTAGGCAAAAAAGAGGGCTGAAATTCTTAACTCTGATTTTAAAATAAGAAAAATGGTACATCATACTGCACAATGAACAGAAAGAGAGATGGAGACGGTGAATTATGAGTGGTAAGGACATGAGTTGATGCAAAGCATCTAGAAGAAAAGCATACCTGCGTAGAGAATTCAGGGAAACAAGAGGACTGGGACATGAGGTCAGAGTTGAAGGGGAAGTGGTGGCTCATATAGTCTTGTGTGCAAGAAACACTTGTTATATAGAGATATTTTGAAAATTAAAGTCTTTCCTGAAGGAATTTTGTCTCCAGACTTCTTCCTGTGAACTTGGATTGAACAACATGTGATTTTTTGAGATTAACAATTCAAAATTTTAATGCTAAGCCAGGCAACGGTGGTGCACTTCTTTAATCCTAGCACTCGGGAGGCAGAGCCAGGTGGAGGCGAATCTGTGTTTGATGCCAGCCTGGTCTACAGAGTGATATCCAGACAGGCACCAAAACTACACAGAGAAACCCTGTCTCCTGTTTCGAAAAACCAGAAAAAAATATTAATGCTTTTTCTAATCAACACTGTAATGGGCTTCTCTTCTAATCTGTAAAATTTTTGGGAGTAGGGTAAGTGGGAAAATCTATATATTCATCATACTCTGTGCATAGTTGCCTCTGAATTCCCAGATGTTTAGAGATCAGGATGACTTTGACCATGAATACTATCCAGGTTTCCATTTCCTGACACTATTTTGCCTCTTCCCTTTTTCCCCTTGTGCTTGCATCTTCTCCTGTATGTAATATTCTGAAGTGTCGTACACAATGCAGCCAGACATCAATCCAGGGTTTTAATTAAGCACAGACAATGCCTTGCTTGTAGCAACCCCATCACAGGCAATTTATTGATTTGCTTTTCAGTCCAACATTTATAAAGTACTTCAGATCTACAGCCACACACCACTGTTTTTATTTTCCTTCATACTGAATCCCACCTATCTGGAGCCTCAGCATATTCTTTCACCTTTCATCAATCCAGAGGAGACATGCTCCATGAAAAAGATATTCATGTATAGAGGAGTATTTGGGGACTAGAGAGTTTGCTCAGTGTTTGCCACCCATACCTGGTGGCTAGAGCTCAGTTCCAACAACCTCCATATATGGGGAAGAAGATCTTACTCTGCAAGGTAAGATGTACACATCTGCTACATCAGCCACAAACACACACACAATAAAAATTATTAATTAAAATAAAAGTGAGGCCTGCAGGTGGTGGCTCACACCTTTAATCCCAGCACTGGGGAGGCAGAAGCAGGCAGATCTCTGGGAATTTGAGGCCAGCCTGGTCTACAAAGCAAGTTCCAGGACAGCTAGAACTATTACCAGAGAAACTCTATCTTGAACAATCAAACAAAATAAGATAAAATAAAAAATAAAAGTGAAATAACTAAGACAGAATATCAGGGATCATGTTTCTCAAAGACTGACAATGTAATTCTTTTAATGCTAGGAATTATGTATTTTTACTACTTCTAATCATTGCTTATGTAGGAATGGTTATATATTTTTTGGGAAGCATGAATAAGTAGAAAATGAATTCCTTCTTAGAATAAGTGACAGTTTGAATACTGGCTCTACTTTTAAAATTCTAATTAATCAATTAATATTCAACTATTAACTCACCTTGCAACTGTATTAACCTTCTCTATGTCTCAGTCTTCATTTAGAAATTGTACATAATATAATTACCATTTCACTAATATAGTGAATAACCTGTATGTAGAAGCACTTTCACACAGGCAGCCAAATTCTGATGCTCCACCAGTTTCCTTTAAGACACCCCTGCAAAGAATTATCCATGCAAACAATTCTCCATGTGAAATATCTTGCTGAGTTCCACTGTCTTCTTATGGACATCATACCAACTATGTAAGCCATGCCTACTGTGAACAGCTCTGGGTTCCTCACTCCGGGAGGATGACAATAACATATTTTATTTCCTGATGCTTGCTACACATGAAAATTCTGAAGACAAAGCTTTCTACAAAGACTGCCCACTGAATTAGAGTGTGTGTGTACATGTACTCAGATGATAAATATGTATGTGTGTGTGCACACATAATGTATTTAAACAATCCTGTCAAACTGAGTGTGTCTGTGCATTTAGTTTCAAGCTCCCAGCTATAATAAAGTCTGTCCTGTGTTAGCTCCTGACATCTATAACCCATCTAATTTTTAGAACATGTGCTAAAGACTTGCTCCTGCTTGCAGGGGGTGAGAGGGGGTGGGAGGTTAGGTACCAAAAAGGATGTGTGGAATTGGCAGCGGGTGAGGGGGAGGAGATGGACAGGATCTAAGGGTAAATCAGAACGGCTGCCAGCAGCATTTAGTTGAAAAAAGACTATACTTTTATACTCTATAGTTGCACATAGGATTAAATGAGAGACAAGGGGCATGCAAACTGAGGTGTGGCTTGAGATTAGGGGTTGAGAAATCCAGCATTGACCTTGACATTAGGCACCATTGATATGTTAATGGAAGGGCCACAAGTTTCTCTTGCTAGAGATAAGAATAAATGCTTTATCCAGCAGGAATTATCTCAAGCCCCCTTGGGAATGGAGACACTTATCCAAATACCTGACCTTGGGAAAAAGGACTTCTTCTGGGGACCAGACACAAACTACAAATTCTTACTTAGTCTTACTATATGGGCCTGTTCCCCTCATAATGCTCCCCAAAAAGAAGGTCCTGATGTCTTACTCTTTTCCCATTATACTGTACCATTGTGATTTCTCTGTTTTTATTAAATGAACTCTTGCCCTTAATGGTCTCAGGCACTGAGTCAGAATTGTAGGCTTTTTATCCTTGGGATCAGGTGTGTCTGGTAACACCTGTTCTTGGTGTAATTAGGAAGATACTGAGAGGGTCAGGCAAATATCATGACAGTCCCCCAACAACCCAGTTAAGAACTGAAAGGGACATCTTGAGAGATGTTCCTTCCCCTCCCACCCCCTTCCTCTAAAGGTATTTGCTGACCAGCAGTTTTAGAACTGACCAGAAGTTGAACTCATGGGAAGATAAGGCTGGAACAATAAATCTATGTATCCTGGACTTGGCCAAACAAGATATGGGGAGTAATGGATTCAACTGACCAGAATTTGAACTCATGGGAGAATAGGACTGGAACAATAAATCTGAATGTCTATATCCTGGGTTCAGCAAAAGCAGGACATAGGGAGTAAAAATTTTATGTCTCTATACATACCATGAATCCTGTTAGCCATTAGTAACCTTATACTTACATTTCAGCCAGTAACTTCAAAGAACTACCTCACCACTAACCCCCTTGTCCAATCCTGAGATATGTAATCCTCTGCATGTAAACCTTTCCTATATAAACCCCTTAAGGTGAGTGCTTAGGACCTTCCCTCTTTTCACCTGCTGTAATGTGGTGTTGGGGAGGTCCCTGCCTAGGCCAGAATAAACACAACCTATTGTTCTTGCATCAGAAGTTGGATCCTTAGTGGTCTTGTTGCAGGGCTCACACACACACGGGCATTACAGAACTAGACCTCAGTTCCTACATGTACTAGACCTGGGCCAAACCCCCCTCCCCCCGCCAGGAGATAACCAAACAAAGACAAAGCCTGGGAGGCAGAGCCAGGCAGATCTCTGTGAGTTCGAGGCCAGCCTAGTCTAGAGAGTGAGATCCAGGACAGGAAGTTAAAAAAAAAAGGAAAAAGAAAGAAAGAAAAGAAAAAGTAAACAGTGAAGCCTCATGATTTCTGTTATCCTGTCCATTATTCTTTCTGCTTTCTTCCCATGTGCCCTGCTCCACAACGGCAATATATACTTAAGACATCCTTCCTCTCTTCCACCATTTGTTACCACATTTCATTTGTTCACCCTGTCCCTGTACTATTAAATACAGTGAAAACTGCTTCTCAGGTAACTTATTTATGTCCATCTCATTTTACTGGAATAGACTGGATCAGAGCCCAGGCTATCACATGAAGAACAAGCAATCAGTCCCACTTCTGCCTTTTATCAGCACATACAAAGGTTAAGTCCACTAACATCCCAAGTCCATGTCTCTTCCTAGAGGGAATACATGTGCTTCTTGATGTGGATGTGGAGAACTCATCACAGATATAGCAAGGTGCTTATCCACTGTATCTGCATAGAGAATAGATACTTTAAATTCACTGGCTATGACCATCTGGTGGGTATTTTAACTATCTGCATCATTTTGACTTTG